>PNEQ01056824.1:7766-75370 GCA_003012365.1 Medauroidea extradentata
TTTTTTTTTTTTTTTTTTTTTTTTTTTTTTTTTTTTTTTTTTTTTTTTTTTTTTTTTTTTTTTTTTTTTTTTTTTTTTTTTTTTTTTTTTTTTTTTTTTTTTTTTTTTTTTTTTTTTTTTTTTTTTACACAAGTGGCAAAGGAGATAGTTATCTGTCTTGTGACATCTATGTCCACTGTTAACTATTAGGTGAGTAAAATTTTATCTTTGACATTTTTTTATGCAAATTATGATGTGAAAATTTATTCTTTTTGGTAGAAATGTATACCAAGGTAAATTCTGGAAGCTGAACAGTAATTGGTGCTAATATAAAATAATGCAAATTTTCTGCTGGGCAGCATTGACAAATCGTAAATTATACTGGTACACTTGAAAATTACTTTGTATCTATTAGGGTAATCAGATATTTGTAATTGTAGTGCTAGTTATTTGTGAATATTAAGTATGTGTAATAAATTGTGTTTGCAGCACATTTGCTCTAGATAGTTGTACAGTATGATAAAAACTGAATTTTTAATATTTTAAAAAGTTTGAAATTATTTATATAAGTGTTGGGTACAGTCACAGCCAAGCAATCTGCGTATTAAAATTGAAAGGTGGTATAAATCTGTAGTAATCGTTTAAAGTCTTTGTTGTGGAATAACATTACAGTAATGAATTAAAATCTTCTTGACATGAAAGTTTCACCTCTGAGCTTGTGTTTATGTTCAATGCAGTTTGCAACTGCTTATATTTAAATAGGTGTGAGAGTTTTTCCTTTTTCCAAAAATTTTGAGTACAGATTTTTTTAAAAACCATATTTCTGTTTACCTGAATGTGTCATAATGGTATTAAAAATTGTGATATTCCTGTCCAAACTCACAAAATCAGGACATGAGTGCAGGACATTTTTTGTAAATGCAGTTAATTACAAGGTAATTTATGGGAACAGTAAAAAAAATTCAATAAAGCCTCAATTTTATTGAAGGTAACTATTTTACTAGGTCATCCTCTGGTACCTAGGCACACTGTGCATTGGCTCTGTAATAAATCTTGCTTAAAATCTGATAAAAAAAATTCATATAAAATAGTGTTAATTATTAATCTATAAATTATTCTTTTATAAAAATAAGCTACAATTTCAGCACGAATTAAATAAGAATTGCTTAATATAAATTTTTATTACTGTATTAAAACAATTGGTTATTAATGGATTCTAGATGTTGCCCACAAACAACTCAGAACTGTAATTTTGCTTGCTGCATTCAGCAAATTTTATTGTTATGGTGGGAAATGTTTTATGTTTAATATGTTTCCATATTCTAAGAGAGAAGCACATTCTTCTTTTCATCAGTTATGTACCTAGCGCTGAAGAGTACTTGATATGAAAGTACACTGCTTTTCCATCGGCAGATATTTGTAACCTGATTTTAAAGAACCCATTTCAAGCTTTTGTATAAAAATATAGAGCCAAAATTTTTATTTCATCACAAATTTTTGGTTATAAAAAAACTATAAATGCAAACTCACAAAAAATATTGTTAGTAAAATTGTTTTTGCAGTTGGTTTTCAAGTGTGCAGTAAATTGGAGTCCCGTATATACTGGAAATTTGTTTTAAAGGATGAAATGGTTCTAAGAGAATGATGTGAGAAAAATACTTGAACTCCACGATGCATAATGCCAGTGATGATAGGTTTGGTCTCGACTGCTGGCTTGGCTGTGACATGGAAACTGCAGCACGTCCAATGTGTTCTGGGTAGGATGTTTTGGATTAGTTTGTAATTACCTGCTGCATTAAGAAGTAGAACTTACATTATTAATAAAGGACACGTGTTTTCAGCAGGACAGTGATATTTTTCTTATTTTCCAGTATTTGTTTCAGTATTGAATTTCTTGTATTTTAAGTTGTACACATAATTAATATATAAGTTCTTTCCGTGTGTACTATTAATGATGTTAACCATTAATGGTTTAGTGAAATTTTCTTGTAGCAAGATTGGATAGCTGCTGTTCTTCTGTAAATAATAAATTGTCGACAATTGTCAGCAATAATTTTATGTGTTACCTTGACAACGTTCATGATGTCTGTATATATTAAGTACCCCACATTATTTGTAAACCTCTCCTCTACCCTTAATAATGTTCGTCATCCATGTGTTAACACAGAATTCTGTATTATATTTGAATGCTTGTTTTGTTCTTAATCTGTTACTGTTCATTGGGTGTAAAATGCTAAAAAGGATTGTTTGCTTGCGTTAAAAATTTCTGATAAAGATTACTGTTCTGGTCTTAGCTTAATTGATTACTGCTATTTTCAGATTTGAATCTGTACTACTTATATTGGGCTAGAGAAGTTATGGCTGCTTTGCTTTTTTTCAGAACTGCTTAAGTTGTATTCACAATAGAGCTACACGATACAATATGGCCTAAGACAATTGTCGGATATTTGGAAAGGCATTTCTTAATAGTGTGTCAATTTATTGGCGATTTGCTGATGTAGTTTGTATTACAATAATTTTTTCAAAATAAATAAATACACATTTGTTACGAGAACACACACGACAGCTGTAAATAGTAATTTAGAAAGCTAGAATATAAATTTGGTGTTAAGGCCTACTTACGAAATTAAATCATTAAGATATATGATTTACTGTATTTGATATTAGACCTTGCCAAATCCAACGTCTACAATGACATGACTGCTCTTTAACGCTGGCTGCCAGTATCAGTGCTGTGATTGGCTTGGCATGCTGCATCGTATCATCTCGCTGTTTTGTGAATACCACTTTAAGAGTTTAAAAGTACTGTTTGCTACTTTGTGTAAACACTCTCATAGAAAAGTTTTCTCTGTTTTATGTTAGTATTAAGAAACTTAATATATGCACTAGCAAGTGCTGCAGTCACAAACACTGCTTTCAGCTTTGTTCTGCTGTACCTCTGTGTTATGGAATTGAATTTCTGATACAGTTAAATATTTTCGTCTCGATAGCAATGGCAAAATAACTTTCTACGTGCTTGAAATTAGAGATTGTTCACAGTAACATGTGAGTCGAGTACTTTCTAAGAACATCTTGCAATGAGTAATAACCAAAAAATATATTTTATCCAAATTTAGACATTACTTTGAATACTGTGGAATCCATACACTGTACAGTACTGTGTTATCAATGCAGTTTATATATTAAACAATTGCTGGAATGGAAAAAATATCCAATTCTCCAAAGGTGCTAGGACGACAAGATGTTTACAGTGTTCAGTCTAACCAAGGACTACCTTCATAGTTAATGCAGAAACTGGTTGTGAATTTTGCTTCCTCAACAATTTTTTTCTCAAATTACAGGAAAAAAATATGTGATTAAATACAAGTGCTTATCGTGCACATAACAGTTAACTTAAAATTGCCGGTAGATCCCTCATAAAAGTTTTTTGGCCTGTCACCCATAATGTAACTTTAGTTGTGTTTCTATATAAAAATCAGTTTTAAATCAAGTGACATTGATTTTAGGGCTTGTCATGTCTGTTGAAACAATCTGGGTCCTTATTAAATATTACTACCGGTACCTGCTATTTGCGCAGATGCAGAGCAAGTAAAACACGTCTTCACTTGTACCTCTAGTCACAGTTGGAACTGAATAGACCACTGTGATTTTTAGCTGCGTACTTGTGCCAAAGTATTTGATAGGTGCATATTTACAACTGTTTTGTGCCCATCACGTGACCTCTAGCACTTTTGTGTGTGCATATTTAATTCTACTACTGTACAATCAGTCATAATGCAGTTTCAAATTTTGTGTTGCACCCACAGAAATCTATATTTGGTCGGCCCCTGGAACTACAATATTTGCAGTGTATAGTTCCTTTTGAAACACTCCTTTTTGCTGATGTATTTATCACACTTGTAGGGCACATGGTTTTTGATAGTATCTTCTTATCTATGCTTCATGGAAACAATTTGTGTCCTCTGCTGTGCTTTGCATTGTAAATAAGGTTATGAAATTTCTTTTGATATTTTGCAGATTGTTGGAATGTTTTAGAATAATAATATGTAATTAGTGGTCATGTGTGTCTATGTGATGTAAGGATAAGTATCATAGAGGTTTTGTTGTATACAATATTGGATGTCTTAATCCTATAAAAATTAGGGGAAATGGAAGCGAAACTCTGTCTATGGTAAACGTAACTTTATTTTTTTCGGGTCAAGTGCTGCTATCTAGTGGTTAAAATAGAAACCACACCTGCTCTTGTTAAATTAAAATATTTTATATTTAATTTTTTCATATTTGTATAACATTTTCTGTAATCTTATTTTGAGAGCTGTATTTTATTAGATCGTATATTTTTAGACAAGATGAATTGTAAGAGTAGTATTCACAATACGAAAATATCAATATGTACAATATTAATTCACTCTGTTTTCAAAAATAATATATGTTATAAGTTGCAAAGTTGTAACGAAGTTGTGGCATTTAAATACAGTTGCTATTTTAGGTATGTTGCTGGATAAAACCTATAAAACACGTAAGCCTTCATTAACTTATCACCATTACGTTCACATTAAACACTGGTTTTCATGGTCAGTAACAATCGCCATTCACTTTTGTACTCGTGCAAAAAATACACGACACACACCTTGTTCATAATTTTTCAACATAAACAAAAATTTCATACAAGAGCAATGGATTCATTACAACGTTGCTACTTACCAGCAGAATACACTGAACGTTACATTTTGAACACGAGATTACAAAACAACAAACCAAATTGCATCACCTGGTTCACCAGCTTGTCCCCACAGATATAACTTATCTTTGATATTTTTGTATTTAGTTAATACATGTTTAAATAAGTCAAAATATATGTAACTCTTTTTTTTAATACAGGTCATGCTGAAGGCCATGCTCTATAGTTCTTACTTTCTATATTTTTGGCTTAAATGAGAGCAGATATTAAACATTTGTCTGGCAGTTTGGTTTAAAATGGTTTTTGCTGCGATAGTTGATTTTTTTAGAACAAGAAATTACACGGTTTCAACAAAAAATACAACTAATGGTAGTTTAATTAATTATATAATTAGCTAAAACCGTAGTATTTATTGCCTTGAAAAAATCAGCCAAAATTGAGAAGATGGTTTGAAACAAAACTGTCAGATTTTTTATACCTACTCTCATTTAGAAATAAAAAATTTAGATAGCTAATAAAATGTAAACTAAAGAGCATGACCTTAATGACGATATTACAATTCTAAAATGCAGTGATTGCTGGCCTGGTACCATGAGGTATCTGCTATCGTCTAGCAGATGGGGCCATGAATGTATTTGTAAAAGTAGGTTCTGGTTTCTCGTAATAAGCTCTTCCCCCTCACCTCCCCACACAATTCCCAGGTCTTAACCTTTGTAAGGTTGTGCATTTAGAATTTGCGCAGTATAAATGGTGTTTTATAAGGAAATAAGTTCTTATTTACCCTTTTTTTATTGTAAATAATAATTTTTAAATCTTAATAGGGAGCTGATATTGTTAAATCGTTTTTTTTCTATGAAGCCTACTATTTTTCATAACAAATATAATTTAATTTTTGTTAGTTATTGACGTGAAAAAAATTTCTTTAAATTATTAACTTGCTTAGATATTTTAATTTATTTGTTTATAAATTTGGCTATATATATTGAACTTAATTTCCATCATACATATTTATGTGATGGTTTTGCAATATCTGCTCCCTATTAGATTTTGAGGAAAGATTACTCACAAAAACATCATAAATAGAAGCAGTGGCCTTAAGGAATGAAAGAAAAAAAAGGATTATTTGTAAGTGTATTTAAAAGGAAAATTCATTCTGCCTGACCGTAAATTGGAGTGTAGAAAGTTAAAATGAATGAATATTTATTGTCTTATAATGGTAGGTAGGAGAGGCTTTAGTGATGTAAATAAAATATGCTAGTCTGAAGTAAGGGTCAACACTCAGGTCATCAATTTTGACTATTTCGGGAATTGAAGTATAAGAGTGTATTAATGAATTGCTTTAATAATGCAAAGTTTTAATTTTTTTGCTCATCAGTTTCTGGTTTGACTAAATTTGTGTTGATAGTGTATGTTTGCAAAATGTCTTGGCATTCTTAAATTCATGGGAACATAATGGACTTAGAACTTGTAAAGTTAGGGAATCAGAACCAATTGGTTGTAGATTTAATTAGTGTTTCATGAAGATAATGAACCGTGAACACTCACAAACTTTTATTATTACTGAACTTAATGAAGGTCCTGCTCTTATACATTCCTGATGCTTTTTTTATCTGCTGGAGACAATGAAAAAAGGGAAGTGTAATCAGAGACACTTGCTCGCACTGTTTTTGTATCAACCTTTTTTCTTTAGGATTTGAAGAGGTGATTATATAGTCCTGTTTGTGGGAAATATGCCGTAGTCAAACATAAGAGCTTTTGTTTTTGTTTTTTTACGTAAGGTTGATATTTCCTGGTATGTATTTTTGATACAATGTAGCTGTCTGAAGAAGCAGTTTTTAATCATTTTGAAAGGGACTCATAAACATGTTCCTAATATGTGTGCCTTAAATTAAAAACCTTTGCAGCATAGTATGAAGTGTGAGTTCTTTTCATAAATAAACATATTGGGAAAATATTTAACAGTTTTACATAAAAAGTACTGTGCAACAAGCTTCAACTTTGTTCATGCACCAAGTAAGTACTAACCCAAGATCTTAACCCGGGACATTGTTACCTTGTTGCCGCATACATGTAAGACAACTGAACTTGAATAATGTTAATCATCTACTAAAAATATAAATTTTACATTTTTTGTTTCGGAGCCATTGCAAATGTTTTTGAATTGCTTAAAGCAGCTAAATTTTTAAATCAGTCATATTCACATTTGGCTGGCTCTAAGTTTTTCTAATTGATACTGAACTGAACTGGGGCATTTGGAAAATCATTTGTATGTTCAATATGTACTTCGTGCCAAAAGGGATTAAGAATTAGTGATTCTGAATATTGTAACAAATTAAGTTCTCCTTATAGTGTTGCTTTCTGTTACTAAAATTGAAATGTTGGCTTGGTTTTCTTTGAAAGCTAATTAGTCTTTATGTTGAGTCACTATTTCAGAAGTAAGTGTTATGGTACTTAAAATGTGCAGAAGTGTCAGTCAGTGTACCTTCTATAATGATTTACGTAATGAGTCTTATTTATGAATACTGCTACATGTCGGCAGACATTGTGTAGGCTGTTAATGGAGCACTTTGGAAGACATGTTGCTTGTTAATATAAACATTGCAGTGTGACTAATGTGAATGTCTGAGGATGCAAGAAAATGTGTTTAGCAGTTGTAAATATCTGTTGGGAGTGCCTTTAAAAGTGCTTATTTACTGTGAATGATCTGTATCAGCAGCTTGTGAAACAACTTTCTCACAGTTCTGTCACATAAGGCAGCGACAAGGAGAATTTTATACTATTGGCTGGCAGTCCGTCAGCTTTTATAAGGAAAATAGTAGTTAAAGTGGCCAGGTGTCACGTGAAGGATATGATGGGAGCAGCCCACAAATATTTCACACCATGATCTGAGAGCTACACTTCCTGCTTGAAAATAGGCATGGGAAAAATTCTTGTGTTGCTTAGAGCTTGGAATTGAAGCAGAGATCATGACACTAGGAAACCAATCACTGGCTGCTGAACTGAGGGTAGGAAACTGACGTTAGAAACATCAGTTATGAAATCAACAGTTCAGCTTTGAAGATGATGTGAGTGTAAATCTGTCTTGGTTGTTGATGCTATATATTTATATAAAATGGATTGTGATAAAATCAGTTTTTACAGGATTATTGATACAGTATTTATAATTAATAACTGTAAATAATTATTTAGGTTTTTTTTTTTGTGTAAAGAATGTTACATTGTGTTGCTTAATATTTCTTTTACCAGTAATTTGTAAATAATGTAATAGTATTATTAGCATTAATTTTAAACAAATAGTTCAATTTTTGACTCTGTTACGGTGTATTGATATTATATTCGGAGCAATAAGAACTCAGTATTTTTGTAATTGGTCAATATAAAAAAAATTTAGATTTTCTTGTGGGTTGTGTTGCATGTGTATAAAGTGATATCATGCATACATATTTTAATTTTTGCAGTACTTGGTGTGAATTCAGTGGAACCCTGATTTTACGAGGTTATTCTTGGGTACTCTGAGGCCTAACCAACCCCAATTTTGCAAGTACTGGGTTTTATGAGGCAGCAATTTTACTTACAAGATCATTCTCAGTACTATGAGGCATCATAGAATCAGGTTTCTACTGGATTTAGTAGTGAATCTCATTTAGCAATTAATATTTATTTTATAAAGTATGTTATATGTGTGTACATATCTTGAATCTTGCTAGTATGACATGCTGATATTAATTTATGATGCACTGTTCATTAAACAAAAATTGTCAGGATTGAGTAAGTTCTGTTATTGTAATGTGTATTGTAACAAAACTTTTGCCTGAGTAATAGTTTTTTAATTTTATTTGAAAATAAACAAGGATTAAAAAAGAAGTTTTTTCTAAAGCAATTTTATTTCTTTACAACAATTGTCAAACATGTCATCACAAAATGTACCAAAATAGTTTGATAATTAGGGAGAAAAAAGTTTTGCTGTGTGGGGGACTTGATGTGAGAAAGTACCTTGGCTGCTTCAATTTGTGAAGATTCAGCCTTGATTCTGGGTGATTTTCATCTCAGTTTTTTGTTTTTGCAAAATATTGGAAAGTTGGGGGGAAGTGGCATAATGTTTTAAAAAATGTCCTCATTGTGTTGTTATTTCCCCTGTCGTTGCATTCTGTCCCATCTCAATTTATTTTTACCCTGATGGACAGACAAGGCTTGGCTCATGAGTCCCTTCCAAATGCATTCCTACTTACTTGTCATAATCATCTGTGAGAGATGGCAAGTAAATTATGATACTACCAGTTTTAAATTATCAGCTTTCAAAAAATTTGCACGGATGGCCAGCATGTTCTGCCAATGATTAAATAATATCTTGCCTAGATGATTTCAGCCCAATGAGATGTGAGGGATACTCAGTAGACCATCTTCATCCCTAACCACTGTAGCCCACAATTGAAGTTGGCAATTTTGTAATAGGGCAACTTGGCATTGTCGTGCCTCAACTAAATGTTTCTCTCCACAGGGAAACCTAGAGCAACGTATGCAACGGTGACATGAGTAGTTGCAACGGTAGGAGGCACCGGTCATATTCCCTGTGAGAACTACTTGAAACAGGTAAACCAAGCATAGCCATAGGCAAAAAGCAACGTTAGTCACTTAAATTTGAAATACATATTAGCTCCCACTTAGTGCAAAAAAAAATTTAGATATTGCATATGGCAATGCTGTAAGTTGTATTACTGGTATAGTCTTATTACACAAATAAGTGCACTTATTTGGAAGTTTTGCTGGCATAAGTCTCTGTGGTCCATTGTGCGTCTTCTTCCAAATGCCATGGTTTTCACGACTGCCAATGATTGCAGGGTTTTCAGGGCTACAAACATAGTCTTTACAGTCCCTTACTCATTTCATCAGCTGGTACAAGCTTTCGTGGGATGAAAATCAGTAAAACAGTGTTAATATGCACATAGTTCTTGCAGTGTTTTTTTATCAATGTGATTTAATTTCTTAACACGGCACATCCCAACTCCAAGTTCTTTTCATAGTTTGTAAGACAAACTTGATTGAGACTATGTGCCAACTACTTTCAGCCTGAAGCATAAACTCAAGGCTGGGAATGGGTGCTGAGTGTGTAGGAATGTTGGCAGAACACCCACAAATACCAAGCAATAATAGACGTTTACGAAACGTAACCGGCAGATTTTCTTGGTCGCATTACTGAAATGCTCTATTACCAGAGATTAGCCAAGTATGATTAAGCACATTATATTAGTTAGATTGGTTAACATTTTGGATGCTACCAAATTTCAATTAGATAACTTTTTAAACACCTTTTTGAAATGTTTTTCTACTTAGGTTTACCTTGGGACTTATGAGGCAGACTTGTATCTCAGTTTTGTAGAGACTTACAGTATGTATTTTATACGGAGTCCTATTATTTCATATTTCATAGAATTTACAGTCAGTATTAATTTTATAAAACGACTGAAACTTTATTACATAATGTTCAGAGTTGGAAAGCAGAGTTTTTGTATATTCTGTGAAATAATAAGTACTGGTTAGTTACAGAATTTGCATAGCATTACTTAATTTGGCAAATAAGGAATTGAGAATGCTTGCTTATTGCCTGTTACTGCTAGTTTTAAACAAATTGAGCAAATTTGACATTTAAAATGGTGATTTTAACTATTGACAACAGTTATTAAAATTAATACCATGTTTGAGTTTGACAAGATGAGTTAGTGGCATATCCAGAAATTTCTTTTTCTCAGTACTGTATTATATTTTTGGTGTTGATTGCTCAGTTCAACACCATCCATCTTAAAATTTTTTTTGTTTACTTTGTTTATCAGTAGTGTTATTTATCCAGAAATTTTTGTCTAAATAATTTTCTCTGTGCACATTTGTAATATTTTAGTAATGATATAAATGCATGAATGTAACATATCCTGATTGCAAAACAAAGAACTGTCGCAGGTTATTATAGATGTGTTTCTTAAGCAGACATTTAAAGGTAGAAAAAGGGAAATGTGAATAACTTATGTAGTTTAGCTTGTGTTCAGTTGGTAGTTTACTTTGAGTCAGAATAGGGAATATTATACAGTAAATATATATATTTTTTTAGCCTTACGTAGTTTAGGACTCAAATTTAACCTTCCATAGTATGAGTATGTTAAAAATTAAATAATAATTTATCTGTCTCTACTTGAAAGTTGAGGATTGCATCAGCCAAAGAAGATGGATGTGCCAAGGATTAGAATTTTTTTACATATCTCCCTATGACGTCCGAGTGATATTCCTGGGACCAGAATACTGCACATCACTAGGAGATCCTACGTACCTACATAACTAACTGGGATGAGAGTGATCAATATCTCGGGGATACAGCGGGTAGAACATTTCCGCAAACATTTCTTACACAAAAAGGACCTAAACTGCACTTCCTGAGGTCATCCCGGTGATAATGGTTCCATATACTGTTGTTGTCCCAGAAATGTGGTCCATTAAAATGAATTTTAAGGGTAATTATTGTTTCTCATTCAATTTCTTTACATAAATTTTGTACAGTGATTCATGTGTTAGTAACATTAAAATACAAATGGCAATCACCATTTGGACCTTACGTGCTAGATTTATGTATGAGTTACTGTTATTAAGGATGTGATTAAGCTTATGCCTGGTTAAGTTGTGAAACACAAGAGACTTAAAGGTAGACATAACAAAATCACAGCTGAAAGTGTTATGCAGTTTTACTCCATGATGTGTAGGTTTATGTACAATTACATGCTATTCACAACGTACCGTATGTGTCTGTTGCAAGAAACCTGCTTGTCAAGTATGGTGGCTGTGGTTTTCTTTAAAACAAATAAAATACCACAGGTAAGTCAGTTTTAGATGAGACAAAAATAGATGAGATACCATGTGGCCTTGCTAGTAAAATACCTGAGCTGGTGGTTTAGTTTTAAATTTAAGACCATGCCTGGTAGTTTCACAATGAGTAAGATAAAATATTTTTTTTTACGGAACTTGATGTATCAATATGACAGATTTGCCAAGTATTTTGACACTAACAAATATTTATTTGTGTTGTAATTATTTTTTACTATAAACCTTAAGTTTTGTAAATTTTTGCACCCAAAGTATTGCAAATTTTGAACTTAAAATAAGCCTAAAACAATCAACTTTTTTTTCAGGTGAATTACACATTATTTGGCATAAAAAAAACTTGCCTACATACATTTGTGCATTGTATGACTGCACACAGTCTAGAATTTTTTCAAAATATTCTGTAAAAAATTGATAGTTAATTGCTCCAATGTGAAAAAATCTACTTTTCGTGGCCCAATAAAACATGTTTTATGTTACAAGTACTGGTATCTGAAGCCCAGGAAGGGGAAATAGTAGCAGACTGGCGGATCCGAGCCCCCCTTCCCCGTTTAATTTTAATGTTTGTTTATACTTAAAATATCACAAATTTGAAGTATTATATTTTATTTTAGTTGAGGAAATGCCTTAAATAGCACAATTTTGCACCTTAAAAACTAACTTTTTCTGGGGAAGAGCCCCTGGGCCCCTTTGTTTTACTTGGGATGTGGCATTATCTACTTTTTAAGGAATCCCCCCCACCCCAAAAAAACGAGCTGGATCCGCCCCTGGTAGCATAAATGTTCCAGTAAAATAAGATTACAACTGCAATACTTGGATATCACACTACAAATTTAAAGTTACATGTGGGCATGCACCTGGTTATTTTGAAAATAGCAAGTCCACTGAGAAGAGCATGGCAGGTGCATCTCTTATAGTGGTCACAGATGAGCACTAGTGTCGCTTTGTGGCAGACCACAAACAAATGCAAAAAGGATTTTAAAAAAGTCACCATTTACGTACAGTGTGGCCGATGTGTCTATGCATGCATAAAAACATTAGAATTTACATTAAATTCAAGATTGCAGGCAGTTGCAGTTACAGTCTAGTCTAAAGATTGCCGCCCTGCTAGAGTTTCACGTTTTTGGTGTGGCGGGTATGAATTCTTGGAACAAAACATAGCTCTATGCTTATCACGCCAGCAAAATAATAAAATTGTATGGAAGAAGTAGGGGCCAAAATGCCATCTAAACATATAGAATGCATACAGGTGATTGTTTGAAATGTACTAAATGCCAGAAAATGGGATCTGGAGCTGTTTGTAGTTAGTGGCTGTTAATGGTGCTCATAGTCGCACATCCACCCATTTAGGACTTACGTTAAAAACTACTGCACACTCAGGCTGTATACTGCACTCATCAGTGGAATTGGGAGAAGTGGGTAGGTATCATATGCAGCGTGTGGGCCCTCGTGTTAAGATTTGGCATAAGGCCATTGGAGGAACATAGTGTGTCCCTACCCCTTCCAGAAGCCCAGTCCTAACTGAGAGCCCTCTTGTCGTCTTCCTGGGACATTAAAAGCAGCATCACTACCGACGAAGTGAGTGGCGTGGATGACGCAGGTGCACCTGGGTAATGTCAGTACACCAGCATACTGTACTGCTGTTTGGAGACGCACAGGGCGCAACATATCCTTGTGACTGCTGGTTGCTGGTCGGCTTTGCACGCCTTGGTGATGACACTGTGTGTGATGCCACTGTGCTGACGGATCTTCGAGGTTCTGGACATTGTGTACCAAACCCGTGGAACAATAGGATACATGTCTGACGGGTCATTCATCTATGTAACATGAGGTGGAAGCATGAAAGCATTGGGATACCAGGGGCTGCGCCGGCCTCACAGTTCCCTCCTAGCCCATGTATTTCACATCAGTTCGTAAAGGTGTTGTGATTCCCAGCGTGGCTGTCGTGGTAGGCGCCAGTGTCGAGCTATGATGGCAAGGGAGGCTACTTGAAGTGTGCTCGGCTCGTGGCTGTAAGGGTTATGTCCCAGCCAGACTCCTCGGTAGCATGCAGTCAACCGGCTATTTTTATGTCAGCTTGGGTTGGTTGTCGCCAGTGGTTCACGCGTCTTGTGGAGCGGTCTTTACAAGGCCATCCTACCACCGTCAACAAAGCAAGCCACTGTCGACGCTACCGTGATGCTGGTGTATTAGGTGCTGATCGACTGGAGATGTAGGCATATCTGGTTGGTATTTGTGGCGCCCTGATGGACCTCCAGCATCACCCACATGAATCTGGTTTGTCGATGGTACATCTCGGCATGTCTGTGTCTCAATGGTTTTGGATGCTGGTGGCAGGCCAATCACCTGATCCTGCAGTGTGGTACATGCCTGGCGGTTTTCTGAAGAGAGTTTGGAGTCCAGTTTGCCGTTCTTTGCCGGCCTCTTGCTCGCCTCGATATTTAGGTGCCAGTGGACATATACTGAATGAACAATGACTATACAAAACCATCAATGACTGCCATTTTGAACTAGTAAACTGATATAAATTTGTATGACACACGGACTCACTACATGAATACAAAATCTTGCCAAAATAAGTTTCCAAGGTACTATTCCATTATTTATATATTTTTTTTGTATTAGTACTGTCCACAAAAAATTGTTCGCTAGTAGTCTAATTCAGCCTGCATGCACTTTTGAATTTATTGGGTACTATATTTACTACCAGAGAACCCAATTTGGTTCAAATTGCTTAGTGCTTTCTAAAATAACGGTGTTTTTAGTCAACCATTCTAAAATAAGTTTCTGGCATAAGCAGAAACTATAATACGTAGTTTCCTTTTAACATGCTTAAGCTACAGTATTTCAAGTTTACTGAATTTTGTTAAGTTCAGTTTGCCTGTTGAAAAGTGTTTACGACAAATATAGGAAACAATGTAATTTTCTTTCCTTGAGAATGAGAACAATAATAAAGAAAGCAGAAAAACGCCGGGATACAAAAGAGAGCTTTTGCGACCCAGAGACCAACACCTAAGAAAGAAATCTTGAAAATCCGTAATACCTATGTAATACTGTATCATAAATCAGCCACTAAGAAGCTGATATCTACTTGATTATTTACCGATCGTTTCACCGAAACCTGCTGACTGAGAAGTTATGCACTCTATCCCTACTACTGCCCATAGCACAAAAACCAGGGGCGTCGCGTGGAGTGTTCCAACGTGTGCGGTGTCCAGCAATGACGATACACAACACTGAGATGTCTGATAGGGACCATTGGACGTTTGTGGTCAGGAACACTACACAGCCAGTACCTTGGTCTCTGCAACAACACAACTGCTCAAAGCGTATAGTCGCTGCTAATACCGCACGCCTTGGAAGTGGAACACAGCCACGCTACGCCACAAAACTATACCCACGACATCACCGCTCGTTACGGCCGCGCTTTTGACGAGAGCTAATGTTTGCGCTATTTCGTTGAGTAAGATAGTGTAGAGAAAAGTTCCTGTGTTCAATATTCATAATTATTTCCCGGGCAGGAATATGTAGTAAGAGCTGCTCTCTTTTCTTATGCGTCGCGCTAGTGGCGCACTGCCGCATAGTCTGTCGGCCTAGCCGACGGGTCAGGCCGGCGATGTTGCCAGAGACGGTGTCTTGTCACTTTGTCTATTGTTCTCTCACTCGCGAGATCCTTCCTGGCCATCTGCGGTCAGACCTTCCTTCATTCATCCTCTGCTCAGGTTCGAGGGATGCGACCGAGCCGGGCGCCATTGTAAGGGAACGTCAAAGTTCGTAAAAAATAATATATTTATTAAAAAGTTGTGCATTAAAATAATAATCATTTTAAAGCAAGACGTACATGTCATACCACTCGCCATAAGTTAAAAGAATGTACGATTTTTTTTTTTTTTTTTTTTTTTTTTTTTACTTTGTCCAAGTAACAGCAACGGGAAAAGGAGAAGGGGTGCCATCCTAAGACCTCGCACCACCCTTAAAAATGCACAGAGCACGCCCTAACCAGAGGGGAAGAGGTTGGTGGTCGTTATTAATGGAACACTTACATTTTGGTTACCAAATATCTGTTTGGGTAGTGTCAAATATATATGTATCTGAGCTAACGAAATATATTTTTACCTGTACAAAATAGGCCCTACGAGATGCTACGTTCTGACTTTGTGTGCCCATCTAGATGTGCAGATTAGTTAGTAAGTGCTTACATCTAACAGTAAAATGTTTGGTTTACGCAAACGTAGCTAATTATTTGTTTGTGTGTACATGAATGTATAGTTTGTTGTTAATTGTTACAACCATGTGCAGTGGGTATGGGCTTTAGCATGACCGGGTTGCATAACTTTTCAATTTGCAGGCTTAAGGGGAAGCACAGGTCATGTACAGAGGATAATGCGTTAATGTATGCTAACCCGACGTGACTGCAATCCTGAGGCCAAATGAAAATGGGGAAACATATATGCAGCATTGGGCCTACTGTGATTCCATGAGGTTGGTAGACGCCCTCGAAGGTGGAAATTGAAAATATATAAATGTGCCATAATAACTTACAAATAGCATTAAGAAACTGACACATCATGCAAGACAGTGTTTCAGGCTGCCTACCTCCCAGGCATCTACGCATCCATTACCAACTGGACATTTAAATTTTGTGAAAACGGTGGGGATTACAATTTACTTCCGAGGCGAACTGTTTTAGTATTACTACCACGTTCATATTATTTCGCTTTCTTGTCTGCCTGTTTTGTCCGTTATTTATTTTTCGTTTTAAAATAACTTTCTAATGAACTAAAGACTTGAAACTCTAACATAGCACAGAACTGGATGATAATTGAACTTTCTTGCTTGTCTATTTGTTGTCTGTCTGTTCGGTGCAAATTTTGCAGTCAATTTGAAATAACTTCCCGATGAACTCGATACCGTAATTAAAACTTTTAACATAACTCAGAACTGGATGACAGTGCAATGTAACAAGGAAAGAGTCCTCAAATAATCATTTTTATGTAAAAAGAAATGTATTATTATACCACGTTAAACTAACTTAATGAGCTAAAAACTTTTAACATAGCTCAGAAATCGATTACAATGCAATTTTTCGTCTGTTTGGTACAAATTTTGCTTGTTAAAAATTGATTGCTAAATTTCACACACGACTAAAATGCAGAAAATATTAATTTTAATGAAGAAATATATATCACGTTTTTTAAAGTGGCCTGAAAAGTTTCAAATAATTTATATTATGAAAATAAATTTAAGATTTGAAACGAAAAACGTGGAGCGCATGCACCAGATAATTGATGCATGAATAGTTCATCTAAGTTACCCAACAATTTTATTGCACTGCAAATGATATGGACTGTTGTGTGTTTTTCCGGGACCGTCCCCGCCGCGAATCGAAACCGGGTGGCCTTGGTGGGATGAAATTGTTTCGACTTAGGGTCATAAAGTTCTCTGCAGTAGGGGTAACCAACCTATAGCTAATGTTTGATAGGGTCCACGGTCGTAGAAGAACAGGTCTGGACACTCGCCTGGAAACTTGACCCCCTTGTTGTTTGGCTGCAGTTCACTAAGTTACCGAGAATATTGTGTTTTATTGGCGCTGATGTTATGGCGGTCGGACTAAACTCCGCCCACTTCCTTTCCGCTAAGATAAACAATTTATTAAAACTTATTTTTTATCAATTTATGAAATACTTTCTTCGTTCACAAATTTAAGAAAAGGCTCCAGCAATCTTTATTTACATTAAAAATTTAACAATAGTGAAAAGTGGACGGAGTTTGAGTCCGACCGCCCGGAAAACAGCGCCAAAAAGTACGACATTCTCGGTAACTTGACGAACTCCAGTCAAACAACAAGGGGGTCAAGCAAAATACATTGTTAGATAGGCGAGTGTCCAGACCTGTTCTTCTACGACCGTGATAGGGTCTACTATCTGTATCATTATTTTCTGTGGTTACTTGCCCTTACACAATCTACTTTAATAATATTTTATTGTTATTTGATCTTGATTTTACACGTTTCAAATCTCCACCTTTGAGACCAGGTACAACTCTTATGAATCACATTAAGCCCAATGCGGCATATGTATGTTATGTTTGCGTAATTATTTGTTCTCAAGGTTGCACTTCCGCCCGGTTAGCATATACATACAACGACTCATTCTGTACATGAAGTAGGCTAGTCTAGACATCGGTGAACCAGCGGATTTTTCTGGCCTATCATATGCGTGCCTAGGGGGTGAGCCATTCCCCTCATTAATTCAGTAATTCAAAATAACAATTTAGTAAATAAACTTGTTAGTGTCCCACTATCGCCGTAAAAAATGGGAAGTCATTCTTGGCAGAACGCAGAACGAATTGAGGCCAGAGAACATATCGTAATGAAATTACAGTACTTTTTTTTTTCGTTCTTCCCAATATAATTATGAAGTGTATAAGATACTTATCGTGGCCCCCTAATGAAAATGCCACCATCCGTAGCGTAGTCGGTTACACGCCGGTCTACGGTGTGAGAGGTCCTGGGTTCGAATCCCGGCTCGGTCATGGATGCTGTGTTGTCCCTTCACCTCACTTTACCTTCATCGGCTCTCAACACCTACCTTACGCTTCAAAGACGTTGCAATGTGTTCGTAAACAGGTTTTTCCTACGAAACTTCCACGTGTGCCCATTGTGCCAACGTACGAAAAGAAAACAAACTTCAGGCAAGGTCGGAACCTCATTGTTAAGACGCCGCGCTCATTAAAATACTGTTTCTCAGCCCTCCAAAATGGCTAAAAACGGCCTTTTCAGACTTCCGTAATTCAAAATGTAATAACCGGGTGTATGTGAAACTCAGATTGCGACCTGCACTGAACTTAGTGGCAGACTTTCCACCAATAAAATTATATGGTCAGCACTTAATGTCCCATAGTAAAAACCGTTCGGCGGGAAGCTGGCACGCTAGTTCAGCGCTGGGCTCGTTGAGGCGACGTGACATTTGATGCGCGATTCATGGTCGACCTTACTGCTCCGTCACTTTTGAGCTTCTCACGCGCAGGGGCGTCATTTCAGGTTTTTCTTGGGGGGGGGGGGGGGGGGGGCAAAATTTTTTTTCGGCGACAGTGACCTTGTTGCATCTTTTTTATTAATTAAGCGTGTATAAATTAGAAACTTTAATAATAAAACTTCAGTTTTATATACTTAAGTTAACATTTTTTAAATAACAAAATACAAAATAATATTTTATACACTTAAAATTCTATATCCAGGGGGGGGGGGGACATTTGCCCTCTGTCCGGTCCCTTCCCTAAATGACACCCCTACTCACGCGCGGGTAGGCCCTCTCACCTCACCTAACGAAAATATCTGTGCACGACTCAGGAACGGATCTATGTAGGTTTTCTTCGCCCGGGGCAAGAGTTGTGATCTGCTCTCCCCTCCCACTCCTCCTTTTACCACCAGTCCAATCAACCCAACAGTAATAAACGTTTATTGCATACGTTGTATTGAGCTCGCGTAAAAAACTGTATAAAATTTTAGTAGAAAAACATAAAACATGTACTTACTAGCTACCATTGTCAGTGTTTTAAGTGTGCATTCTAATTATAAATACCGTATTTATATCATTTTTATGTCAGTGGTGTTCGAGATTAATAAAAATAAAAAAAACTAGTAAAAGTATAAATATTGGCAGATATTGTATCTTTTTTACACTCATTTACATTTCATTCCCAAGTAAAAATGTTCTGCATCACCAGCGCCCGGGGCAGTCTGCTTCACGTGCCCCCCCCCCCCCCCCATCCCCGAAATCGTAGATCCACCCTTCACGACTATGATTGCAAGTGAACAACTTATTACGGCTGTTTTTTATTACAGTATGCATTTTAAAAATAGTTGTTTGTGCAGGCGTAACTTGCTTTCTAACACACCAATTTTTTTTCCAGCGGAACTTGGATAATTGTGATCTCATCTCCCGCTCCCTGGCTGTGACGCACTTCCGCGCGCACTCGTTTTGCGCAGCAGCTGTCGCGCACGCGCAGTCGCCACGGCGTGACAAGTCAGGTGGTTGACAAGCCGCAAGGGCGAAATAGCCTACTTGTGTTTTACATGAGCAGCAGGTGTACGAGTCGACCAGCTGACAGTTACGTCAGTGTCCGTGTTTGGAAGTTACGTCGAATGTAAGTTTAGCCTAAACTACACGTTACTATATTATTAAAATTATTGAAATCGTGTTTAGGTGTAAACCAGATACACGCCGTGGTGTTGGAGTCATTGTTTATTGATTTGTCCCTATCCATTTGTAGCAGGTCTGTCACCCACTGCTCGGTTCGCCTTCTGTTGGAACTCAAAAAAGTGGCCGATTCCACATACCAATGCTGTCCTGCTTGGAACCAACAACGTATTTCAGGGCTCGATTTCAAACTTGTCGGTGTACCATTGAGTTACGGTAGACGGCATATCGCATCCGTTTTGTCGATAACACGTAACCACTTCGTGTCAACTTCCGCCACAGCTGGCGTGTGGAAATGGAATAAAACAAATGTATGCCAGCACTATACTGTGTTGTGGCCTTGGGTATTCGTGCCGGTAAAACCACCGCTTTTTTTGTTTGCATGAAGTCTGATAAGGATCGATAGACTAGTCGATGTAACAGATTTTGTTTTTATCCAGAGGATAAACAGTTCGGGGGCGGGGCTCGTGCGAGCAGAAACAACTCAAACGTAAACGAAAATATGCAATCATTGGTGTTTAAAACCGCCAGTAAATAATGAGGTACTCTTGATTTATATTTTCTCTTAAGTGAGCAATAAATTACCATTGAATTATGTGAAAGATATGAGAAGCAGTTTTTCTGACAGTAAAAAAGTACGTTCAGTAAAGTGCGTTATTTCTTTATAATATTGTTATGATGAAGTGCGTGCCACCCGTGATGTACAAATGCTTGGTTTTAAAGCCGTATTTTTTTTTTTTGGAGTATAAATAAAAAATGTTTGAAAAACTAATGTAACGTATGTGTTCTTTAACATGTTTGCACTAAATTAGTTTTATGCGTTAAATGTAAATTTAAGGAAAAAAGTTAATAAAACACTTACATTAAATTGGTTCTTCAAACAAACCATTTGATTTATATTCCAAAATAAAAATCACGGCTTTAAATCAAAGAATTTGTACACCAGAGGTATAATGGAATCTTGAAATATGTATTACAATGATTGTATTGCGTAATCTGACAGACTAATTATATACACTGTTTCTACGTAAAAAAACATAACTCTATCTTATTACAAATGGTTTAGGAATGTGTTTAACTGAGTTTCCTCAAACAAAATTACTTGGCTATTATCATTTTAACAAAATTTTTATCATGAAGATGGTTTTATAGCGCTTGCCAGAACTGGGTTGACATTAGTTGCAAAAAAGATAAAATATTATCTTATACCATAAAGTAGATTAATTACCAGAGTACTTTATGTTACCGGTACCTATTATTTTATGCTTTCTAGCAAGCATGAAACAACTTTGATTTCTGGAACCTTTGGTGTTTCAATGCACAACGTAACAACTTAATCAAGCTGTAGTCAAGCCGATCTAGATGTATTTATGTACTTATTTTACTGTTTGAGAAAAGTGGTAGTAAATGGCGACGTCATTTTTAAGAATGGTTTCAGATGAGACAATAGTATAATTTGTTAAGTCAAACAAACCGAAAGAGTGATTTTTGACATTCAGTTGTGGTTGCAGCAGACGATCTGACGTAATGTTTGTTACTTATAGCCTGCTTAATATTTTTAAAACCTTGCTGATTGCTTTGGAGCTAGCATTTGTGGTTCATTATTATTATGTTAATGTTTCTTTTGCTGTGCATGAATGCCAGTTGTAATGATAGTGAAACAAGTGTTAATACTGACAATAGTTTTTTTTTTTCTTGGCGGTGTGTTTAAAATTCATGGATTTAACATTTGTAGTTCCGGCATTCTCTTTCATTTAAGTTTTTGTTTCTCAGAATTCAGACGTCGTTAATATAGCTTAAATAAATTCACATCTGAATCGGTACGTATCTAACTATCTGCCCGACCGCGGCATTGTCTGCGTGTTTTCTTGAAGGAAAAAAATAGATATTCAGGACATGAAGAAAATCACATTTTAAGACTTTTCATCACCAAATGCGTAAAGATACTCCACTAGTTTTAAAATATATAGAGAATATTGATAAATAAATTTTACCCTTTGTCAACCCTCAGTGGGTGCCTACGCTGCAAGGGGAGAGTGAGTGAGTAATAGATTTTGGACAGCGCTTAACATCGAGCTCTTTAGCGCTGGTGGGGGGTGACATGAGGTGAGTACGGAGCAGCACCGGAATGAATGGGCGGGGGAAACGGGAGATCCCCAAGAAAATACGCCGACCAGCGGCATCGTCCGGCACGATTCCCACATGCGAAAATCCGGGGGCCGACCCCGCCGGGAATCGCTGCAAGGGGAAGGTACCCTTAAATTTTAATATTTCAAATAGAACGTTAACTCTTCTGCCGGCTGTCATTAATAATATTGCGTACATATCATCACAGCAGTTCCCCGTCACCTTGCTTTACACGAGAATCGAACACAAAACCTTCTACCAGTGTTGCTAACTACGCCAAGAAATATCACCAGAATTTTTATTAAATTAAATGTGTATTATTATAGAGGCCCGTGTCAAAAGAGGTTTAATACTTATCAATAGGACGAAAAAAAGTAACAACTTTTAAATTATTTCTCTAAGATCATAACCTGCTTGTCGGAATTTCTGGAACATTTCCTACGTATTTCACCACCTAAATTGTCGAATTTTGAGAAATTCACTAAATAACTTTATAGGTATTTACGTAAGCTTGATTCCTATTAAAAACCATCTCGATATCTCAACAGGTTTACGAGATACAGAGGATTACTCGGAGCAACGTTAATTTTGTTTAATGATTTTAGTAACTGCATTAAAAAAAAAAAAATCCTGAAACTACTTTTTAGGAGTATGCGTAAGCTTCTTTCTGAAGCAAAAATTATTTCAATATCTCAATGGGTTTAAGAGTTATCGAAGATTTATAGAAAACACATTTTTCGACTCTTCACTCCCTTAAATTTTGAATTTTGAAAAATATGGTTATATGCATTTTGAAATATTCATTCTAAAGCAAAGGTAACCTCGCTACCTCAAAGAATTTAAGCGTTATCAAGGTTTCATTGAAAACACATTTCACCCCTTTTCGTCCCCTTAATTTTTGAAGTGTGAAAAAATCCATTCTTAGTGGGTGCCTACGGATTGAGGGGAAGCCGCCCTCAAAGTTTCATATATCTAGGTGCAGCGGTTCGGGCTGTGCGTTGATGAGTGAGTGGAGTTAAACTACAGGAGAAGACCTAATGTGGTATGCAGAAAAGTCTGTGCACGAAAACAAATGTCTTGTGGCAGCTGCAAAATGTTTTCTTTGTATCCAGACAGTCACATATTGTTTGCGCTCACCACAAAACATTTTGCTGTAACTAATAAGTCCTAAAATACTGAGGTCCCCAAAAAACTACTTTGAGTTAACTAGCGTAAGTATTTTAGTGCCTAGTAGTGACAACAAAATGTTTTGTGGTGAGCCCAAAAATATTTGACTGTCTCAAGACAAACAAAATATTTCGCAGCTTTCACAAAATATTTTTTATTCACACAGACTTGTTTGCATACATTAGGTTTTCTCCTGGAGTTCGTGGGCGTCGCAAGCTCGTATGTTTTGGAGGGGACTGAAATTCATTTAATTGTTGAACACCCATCCGCAAAGAAAGCGGGGGGTCCTCCCCCGGGAAATTTTGGGGTTCCAAGGTGCAAAATTTAAGCATTTCTCATTCCTAAAATAGGTATGCTAATTATCTAATTATAAAGCAAGTTGAAATAGCGTTTTTTTTTTTTTTTTTAGAAAAAACCAAACCAATAAGCATTTTTAACCACACTACTTTTACTACAAATAAAAATAATAAACTTTCAGAGTAGCAAAACATCTATAATATAAAAATGAATCGCAAAATGTGTTGGTAAGCACATAACTCAACAATGCCTGGACCAATTTGGCCAATTCTTTTTTTTTAAATGTTCGTTGAAGTTCAAAGATGGTTTTTACGGCGAGAAAATTTCGAATAATTGCCGGGGAAAAAAACCCTAAAAACAGTAGAGTCAATTTGAGCTTTATTGCTATTGTTGTTTAATCCCTGTGATCGAGGCCTTAAGCATTCACTAAGGAATTGTATAAAGTTTGGGGTGTGGGAGGGGTGGGGTTACGGGTTCGTATCCCGTGCAAGACTTTGCGATGGGAATTACATGCCTCCAATTGTATAAAGTTTGGGGTGTGGGAGGGGTGGGGTTACGGGTTCGTATCCCGTGCAAGACTTTGCGATGGGAATTACATGACATCATACAAGCGTATTGCACGCGCTCTTTACACTGTTATTGAGTACGCTAGATGTTAAATGCCGGGCAGCTGTTTTGCGGTGGAAGCCGCAGCCGGGCAGCTGTTTTATAGAGAAACAAAGATGAATTATAAAAAGTACGCTTAGCGCAGTGGACTGGACAAATCTGTTTGTATTTGATGTTTTAAAGATAAACAGTGAATATAGTATAATATAGAATATAGTATGACCATCAATTAACACGTAACTTAAAGTTAGTTAGGCTACTCTTTTTTATAGTACACGCGGGCGAAGCCGCAACGGGACAGCTAGTTTAAAATAAAACCGCAATACTTTAGTGGCATAATAGTTACCAAGTCAGGATTTTTTTAAAATTATTGCGAGATTTTGTAGACATACTGTACTGTAAGTATCCATATTTGTACGTAGCTTTTTCATTCAGAATTCGGAACTGTTGCCGTGATTTCTTTCCAATAATTATCTAAATGCTCTATTATGAGTGTCTTGAACCTGGTGCAAGAACTGTGCTGTAGCATGGTAAGGAAATGTTTTTGGTTTTTAACTATTAAAATGGTTCCAATTAGTTTATCTACGAAATTAATACACACTTAAAACTGTCTATCTTTTTAAAAATGCCGTCCGCTTATTAAAACATGGTTATCAAGCTCCTCAAAGGTGCTAAAAATGTTGCTGTAGGCCTGTAGCCGAGAAAATATCTACGGTAATCGTAAAACAAAATGACAGAAACCTGCGTTGGACTATACCACATACTTTCCACAAATAAAATAACAGGATCATCGCTTGAAGTCCCATTGAAGAACAACCTGTCTACGAAAACACTGTACGCTAGTTTAGTACTCCACTCCTAGAGGCGATGAGGTGTTGACGGACGCGTTGTATCCGACTTATCGCTTTCTCCGTTTCCGTGCTTCAAGCGTAAAAAAGTTAAGGTTCAGGGGTAACTTTGCAACAAAATAAAAAAATCGAAAAATACATTCCGTATTTTAAGGTAAAAAAGTAATTGGTAGGTTCGGTTGTGTGCATATCTAACTTAAAAAAAAAAAAAAAAAAATTAAACAAAAACCAAATAGGAATTATAATTGACAAGAAAACTGTCTCAAAATTAAGGGATGTAAAAGTAGTTACGTCTTAACAAATAACTTACTCGATTCAAAATGTCCTAACTCACTTAATCTTTAGATATGCTTCTCATTAAAAGCTCCGAATGTGACGGATGGTTTTTCTTGGTCAGCAACAGAGTTTCGTTCATGAACATTCAATGTGAAGGGGAGCTTTTTTCGCTTTAAAAACACCAACGGGAATACTTTAAGTGCTGAATGTATTAAATAAAAATGTGTAATGAGTACATTGGTGGCTGTCGAACCGTTGCAGGACGTGCTGGTATGTGCGGAGTGCTGTACCCGAATATCACCCAGCGTACTACACATCGATAGCCACTGATTTTTGGTGAAAATAATTTTGCACAAACTTGTTTAAATGTTTTATGTTCACATCTGTATGTTTGCACCATGGTCAGTGATTGGACATTTTTTTTTACCCTATCAGCGTCTTGGTGTCCTACCCGCAAATCACAGACGTGTGGTGTCTCGGTAACCTTGCTCTCATAGGCATAGTCAAACCTGTGACGTCTCTGAACAAAGAAACACTGTCAACAATTATTAAGCACAGCTGCAGAGCACACGAAAGGGAATGAGACAAGCTGGTGTAAAACTGTTTTCACCCTAAATCAGTCGCTCTACACGCCGACCATTCCCGTTTAAGGGCGTTCACGTGGCAAAAATTCATAGTTTTACATTTGCACGGCATAGTGATCACGTTATAGGCGTTATTTGTGACAACATTTCCCTATTGTAAACATTTTTTTTAAACTGTCATAGTTTTCCCATAGTGAATGACAAACTCAAAATTTACAAGTTACGGGAACATTGTAATAACAAAAAACCAAGTGTCTTCTCTTACTAGAATGAAATAATTTGCATTGAAATGAGATATTATGGGCTAAAATATTTAAAAACACACAATGAGGTTTCTTTGTACTTTTGAAATCTTTGAAAATGATGACAGTTTATTTCATTTATTGTCATTTTAAAAAAATACAAAATTACTACATTATAGTCTTGTGAAAGTTGGAAGTTGTTCTAGAGCTAAGTTGAAGTTAACTTCTAGTACTTTGAAGCATTAAAGTGACCTAAATGCACAGGAAATGTTTTTGTAAACTTAAGTGGACACCCTGGATGATGTAAGAGGTGAGCAGGAATGGTTCGGCCTTCCTTGCGATTCCAGGTCCTCATCACGCTAGTTGTAGTTCCGTAGCACGTAAATACGATCTGCGACAGCACGATATTATTCTGCACGTATTGAAAGTTAAATTACTGAACTGCAGATGCTAGGATGAACTTTTTTCCTGAGCGGCGAAGTCATGAAAGTGCTTTTCTGTTTCTTCATCTTAGACATTCGATGGGACCGGAGTCACACGTGGCGTCTATTGTATACCAGTTTTTTACATTTCACAAAAAAAAAAATAAAAAAATATTCTCAGTATTTTTATTTACGGGCCTACAAGTATTCGTGGAAACACTGATTTACAGACGAATCATACTAGCGAGCGACTACTCATGACGGGAAACTGTACTGTACTTCTAGTTGAATTATCCGCTCCTAGTTTTAATCTACGGTTAACTAAATAAATCATTCTATAAACTGTCTGTTTGCCTTGAAGACAGAGTACCGTATAGTGATCTGTAATTAGAATTCCAATATGTTCGATTACGTATTGAATAGAACGAACAAGGAAGTAGAAAGAACATTACATCAAAATCAATTCGGATTTAGGGAGGGTGGAGCGGCAGAAATAGTGACTGATACAGTGATACATTATTGAAAATAGTATCGAAATCTGGATCGAAGTATGTGGTGGCATTTCTAGTAGATATAAGTAATACTTTCTTCACAATGAATGGGAGAAAAGCTAGGAAATAATTTGATACATTACGAATTAAGGTGAAAGAAAGACATATCATGAAGGACTAATTGAATGCAAGTTTCATATTTTATGTAATCAAAAAAGTAAATACTGATATAAAAACCCAGACACAGCATAAGACAAATGAATAATTGCCAAGATTAGATGGATGGATGGATGGATAGAAAATAATTTGTTACTAGTCTCACAGGAGAAAACGCAAGCGAATGTACCGAGAGAAAATTTTCAGAAACGGAATCCCATCATTAAGTATCAATCGAAATCGGGAAATATGAAATGAGAAGTCAATTATTTAGAATTTCAATCGCATGCGAGTTGGAATTCGAGTGTTATTTTTTTGGACAAAGATGAGATTGTTTTATCGTTCGATTTTTCAATATTTTACGTTACAAGCAAAAAGAAAGTTTCCCCATGGGGCCTTATGCTCGAGTTTTCAGTCGCATGCGAGTTGGAAGCCGAGTGGTCTTTTTCAGGACGTGCGGCTTTTAAGTTAAAATCAAAGAAACGTTTCTCCATGTCCTAAAAAAACACCATTCGGCTTCCAAATCGCATGCGACTAAAATTTCGTGTAAACGTAAAATAATAATAATAATAATAATAATAAACCGTTCCAATGTCGGATAGGCTAGGCTTGATGTACTTACGTGCTGTCTTGAGACATCGGCAGTGAAAGTGTTTTTATTTACTTAATGGAACGACGCACATGCTCATAACGAGGTTGGCATTATACTTTCAGAGATTTCATACGTTCGAAACCCACCACACTTCTGGGTCCGTGGGGCCGCGGTGGTCGAATGGTCAGACCATTCGCCTCCCACCAAGGCGATCCGGGTTCGATTCATGGCGGGGTCGGTCCCCGGATTTTCGCATGTGGGAATCGTGCCGGACGATGCCGCTGGTCGGCGGATTTTCTCGGGGTTCTCCCGTTTCCCCCGCCTATTCATTCCGGCGCTGCTCCATACTCACATCATCCCTCACCAGTGCTGAAAACCTAGATGTTGAGCGCTGGCCAAAATCTCTCACTCACATTCTGGATCCGTGAACATGGCTTAATACGGATTTTTTTCCTGAAAATTTACTGACAGGCCGCAAGCAAAATAGTGATAGAAACCTGCACTGTGAACTTAAGTACAATCTTTCCAACCACTAGGTCTACAGTCACTCAGAATCTCATAATAAAACCAGTACAACGAGAAAAAAACCGCACGCCAGTTAATTAACTTAGCGCATAAAAGCCATCCGGTAGGCTAGCTAAGCTGCGTTTGCGTGCTTGAGGTACAACATTGATAAAGCGCTATGGGTGCTGCTGACCGGCATGGTACGTAAGTAGAGACAGGAAAAATTCGCTGATTCACTGACCTGTAGGCTAGCCTCCAAGAACATATGTGAAATCGTGCAGACAGCAGCTGTTTACTAGCTGCTCGCTGGCACAGTGAAATGGGCCTGTATTCAGTTATATTTTTATTATTGACTCGGCTACCTCCAGGAAGCGTCGAGTAAGTCAACGGCCAATTGTGAACGTGATACAGACCCATAGTTGCTTGAATTCTAGCTTGCGCTTAAAAGAAAACGCGAAATTTTCAGGTCTCTATACGTAAGTGCTTGGCCATCAATCTCAACTCACGACGACACAGACTACTCGTAGCTTGAGCTAAACACACTCTGCTTTAAAATGACTCCTGTAAAAAACTGAAAACAGAGTTGTCGGCCATGGAAACGGCTTCATAATTAGATGTAGTTTTTTGGGCATACGCTATTACTAGGGCCCGGTAGTTTTCGCGAAAAGATTTTTGCAGCACTTTGTTTCAGTGCCTTACGAGCACACCTGCAGCTCTGCAATGTGGTCAGTGATTGGATGCCGTAAACACCCAGCGTGTGGAGGTTAACCCCGCAAATAACAGACATGATGTGTGGCAGTTGTCCGTGTACTGATTGGCACAGTCAAATGAATAACGACTCTGCACAGAAACACTCTGCAAATAATCATGAAGTTGAGGTGCAGGTGTGCACGTAATTCACCGAGACAAAGTGTGGCAAAAATCTTTTCGCGAAAACTACAGAGCCCTAGCTATTGCAGTTCAGATTTCTGTCAGAGAAAACTACAGAGAATAGAAAAACATAAATAAGGAGAGTATGCTTTAGTCAACAGGATACGTACACAGCATAAAATGCCATACATGGAATCGGGTCGAATGCAACAAGGCAACCATGTCAGAAAAATAATAAACAAAAATAAAACCAGATACCACCACAGCAGACAACACAGGAAGCAGGCCTACTTTGACAAAAGGACGAACAGATAAAAAACATATGAAACACAAAAATACGACAAAACGATGAGACGAAACAAAACACAGTAGTTTTCCAAACACAAACAGAATAACATAGGGACAAAACGGATATCTGAAACACAAAGCTACGATATAGACTAACGATGAAACGAAACAAAACACAGTAGTTGTACAGACACGAACTGTTTGTCCTTTCGTTGCCAAAACAGGTCTGCTTACTGTTTTCTGATTTGGTGTTGTCTGGTTTTTATTTTTCTTTCGTATTTTTTCTTATTTCGCCATCCTTGTTGTATTTGACCCAATTCTATTAATGGCATTTTGTATTATATTTTGAAACAGGAAATTTCGCGAAAAGATTTTTGCAACACTTTGTTTAAGTGCCTTACGTGTGCACCTGCATCTCTGCTTTGTGATCAGTGATTGGATGCCGTAACACCCAGCACGTGGAGGTTAAACCCGCAAATCACAGACGTGATGTGTGGCAGTTATCCGTGTACTGATTGGCACAGTCAAATGAATAACAACGCTTAACAAAAACACTCTGTCAATAGCTATGAAGTTGAGCTGCAGGCGTGCACGTAAGACACTGAAACAATGTGGGGCAAAAATCTTTTCACCAAAATTTCTCGTCCCTAATTATAATTAGGGGCGCTGTATTTTCGCGAAAAGAATTTTGCCTCACTTTGTTTTCGTGCCTTACGTGCACATCTGCAGTTCTGTTTCGTGGTCAGCGATTGGATATTTTAACTGTCACGAGCCTTGGGATTCTACCGGCAAATCACAGACAGAAAGTTTTTGTAATTGGCTCAGTCAAATGAGATACGGCTCTTCACATAGACACGCTGCCAATAATCATAAAGTAGAACTGTAAATGTGCACGTAAGCCATTGAAACAAACTGGGGCGAAATTCTTTTCGCGAAAAAACAGGGCCCCTATTTATAATGTATTCTGAAGCGGGTACATTAGTCTACAATTTAAATAAATTTCACTTCTTAGGACAAATGTATTTTTTCTGTCTGGCATTCTTAATGTAGTGCACGATATGACCTACAAATGAAAATAACAGTAGTATTTTTAGTGGTTCAGGGCCTGACCATATTTGTAAACTAGGAGCATTTTGTGTATCATCTAACTTACTTCAGTTTGGAACGCCAGTTATTGGAACTTTCTGTACACACACATTAACATTTCAAAACATTAGTTTGGTTTATACAAATGGGGAGCTTAATTCCAAACCATGCTAACTCCAAAATATATGAATTAGCAAAATTATATAATTTATTTACTGTGTGCATTTATTTATATCTGAAATATGATACTAACTGGAGTAAAAATATTGTGTTTTAATCTGTAACATGTTTAAGATAGATATAAATGCACACGAAAAAGATATTACTTTTTAGTACTATTTCATTCATTTTGGAGTTAGCATGGTTTCGAATTTATGTCCGCAAATAATTGGTTAATTGCGATATCGCAATACCTGTGCCGGCCGGCACACAAAAACACACCCTCCACCAGGCGGCATTTGACTGGAGCTATTCCGGGAAACCATGGAAGACTGAAATGAGGATGGCCGGAGCCGGTAATGGAACCCGGGTTCCCCCTGGGTGCGAGTACAACTATTTACCGTCGCGCCACCTAGCAAGGTAGTAAGTACCCAAACAACACAGTCTATTGCAGTTAGTGTGTGATGCGTGCAAACGTGCGTGCGGCAATGTGCCCGTTCATGTACCGTTCATGGTGCAACTGATAGGCTATGTGGCAGCCTTCCAGTTGTGTTTCGCCATAAATGAGCAGCATTCACTACTAGATCCAGATCATTTTGTAAGGGGGTCGGAGATGGCTGGCGCCGCCCCCGCCGTTTTCGTTTTCCGATTTTTTCACAGTAATACAAGTCAAATATTGGGTAAAAAGTAGTTAATACTGATGTATTCGTTTTAGTAATTTAGGAATTCTATTTTTGGCTATGGACAAACCTGAACTTCTAAATTATGTCATTAATTTTAACTCGTCATTTAACTTTAATTTGCAGGAGTTGGCATACACGTAAACATTATAAAAACACAGTACAACGTGACAGACACACTCTAGCTTTACGTTACAAAATAACGTTATCGTAAACTGGGGCTACTTTAGCCCATTTTGGGGTAACTTTGTCCCGCTCATAATATTAGTTTTGGGGTAATTTAGTTAATATACTGATAATCAAAGTATGGTGCTTAAGCAATACATTTAATCCAGTCAGTTAAAATTTGAAATGTTCTTCACTCAACGACATAACAACTGAAATTTTGAGTGGTACAAAGTTACCTCCCAGTGTTACCCCAGCTTACGGTAATGACTTTTCTCGCAGTAGTCGCAGCCAATATTAACAGAATTAACTTCTTCTAGGCGGACATTATTTTTCTGTCGTAACTTTCTTAAACAAGGCAGGACCGGCCTGCCGCTCCTTTGATGTGACGCCTGGGGCACGTACCCCCTCCAGATACGGCACTGGCAGCACGTCAGTAAGTTCTTGAAACTGTGTATGTACTCCATCGCGGCTGCTGTGACACAATCAGTGGGTTTAGCACAACGACCTGTCAGTTACCAGCACCAGACTGACCTTTCCAGATGTGTGGGTGGAACAGCAAGTAGCGATGTGCAACCTTTCAATCGACTCGTGTCTCGCTGTTATTCCTACTGACTTCTCCGCCCCTTCCTCCTACCCGCGCGTGTGTGGGTCGGCCAATGGCTGTGAGTCACTGGTCGACCCTTGTCGGTACGTCGGACACGGTCAAACCGGACACTGTCTTGCTGTTCTTTACGTGTCACGTGAAAATTTAGCATTATTATTATTATTATTATTATTATTATTATTATTATTATTATTATTATTATTATTATTATTACTGTTGTTATTTAACTTGGTTTATTATTCCTAGGGACAGGAATTTTTGGTGAAAATATTTTTGTCCCACTTTGTTCCAGAGTCTTACATGCACACCTGCAGCTCAACTTCATGGCTATTGACAAGAGTGTTTTTGTGCAGCGTTGTTATTCATTTGACTGTGCCAATCAGTATACTGATAACTGCCACACATCACATCTGTGATTTGCGGGTTTAACCTCAAGACGCTGGGTGTTACGGCATCCAATCACTGACCACAAAGCCGATATGCAGGTGCGCACGTAAGGCACTGAAACAAAGTACTGCAAAAATCTTTTAGCGAAATTTCCTATCTCTAATTATTCCTCACAGAATTAATACTTTCAATCACCTGTGTTGTGTTATGTTTTGTGTTTTTTTTTTTTTTGCATTTTATGTAGTGGCTACCTGATGTGGTCTAATAAGACTGTTTGGCAGGAACTTTAATATTTTTTGTAAATAAATATAAAGTTTTCTGATAGCAGCTTGAACTCCAAGTTACTCTGTGTTCATCTGACTTCTGCTGTTGGCCACTGTTTTTTTTTTTTTTTTTTTTTACGAAATTACTAAACGCGCATTATTTTGGTACCTATATCTACGAAAGGAACACACACTTCAAACTACGTCGCTATAGATTCAAATATTCGGAACATTTATTAAAAACATCATTCTCGGACCCTTCAAAATGGCCAAAAATGGGTAATCCAGACTGTCGTATCTGAAAAATAACAACCGGTTTTAAAAAACACGACTGTAGAAACAAGCACTAGACTTTGAACTATGCCCGCCACAAATAAAATAATGTAGTCATCGTTTAAAGTCCCATAGGAGAGAGTGAGAGATTCTGGTCGACGTCTTTAGCGCTGCTGAGGGATGCGATGAGGTAAATATGGAGCAGCGCCGGAATGAAGGGGCGGGGAAGCGGGAGATCCACGAGAAAACCTGCCGACCAACGACATCGTCCTGCACGATTCCCTCGTGCGAAAGTCTGGGGATCGACCCCACCGGGAATCGAACCAGGATCGCCATGGTGGGAGGCGAGTGATCTGGCCATTCGGCCACCGCGGCCCCTCAAAGTCACATATGAAAACGAATAATAGTACAGCACTGCACGCCAGCGGAATGTCTTGTACGGAGAGGCGATAATGCATTACATACATCGGCCAACGGCACCTTTACCGCTCCTCTCTCTCTCTCTCTCTCTCTCTCTCTCTCTCTCTCTCTCTCTCACACACGCACACACACAAACGCAGCCTATCTACCGGGGCGCCGCCTACCCCACACTTCAGACGCGTTGCAGTATACACGTAAACAGGGTTTTTTCTACGAAAACATTCCGCGTGTGCCCATTGTGTCAACGTACGAAAAGAAAACAAACTTCAGACAAGGTCGAAACCTCATTGTTTAGACACTATGCTAATTAAAAACACTTTTTTCTAACTCCCGAACATGGTTAAAAACGGCCTTTTCAGACTGCCATACTTCACAATGTACTAACCGGGTGTGTGAAACTCAGGTTGCGATGACTGCGCACTGAACTTTACTACAGACTTTCCAATTAATGTCCCATAGTGAGAGACGGGAAAAATTAGCGGGTTCACTGATCTGTAGACTAGTCTACAAGAATATATGTATGTGTACTCAAGCAGACAACAGATGTTCGTTAGCTTATCGCTGATACGGTGGTATGGGCCTACATTTAGTTACATTTTTACTATTGGCTCTGCGATTTACTCGAGGTGTCAAATAAATCAAGGACCAATTGTGAAAGTGACGTGAACTTACAGTTGCTGCAATTATAGCTAGAGCCACGATTTTATGGCGAAAAGGTTTTTGCAACATTTGGTTTCGATGCGTCATGTGCACACCTGCAGCTCTGCTACATCGTCTGTGATTGGATGATTTTACTCTCACTTGCCTTGGCAAATTATAGACGTACAGACACACAATAATCTTATTCTGATTGGTGCAGTCAAATGAGAAACGTGTCTGAACATAGACACACTGCCAATAACCTTGAAACAGAACTGCCGATGTGCACAGAAGACACTGAAACAAAGTGGGGCAAAACTCTTTTCGCGACAAAATCGTGGCCCTAATTATAGCTTGTGTCTAAAAGAAAATGCGAATTTTTCAGGTCCCTACCCGCATAGTAAAACGATACGGCGGGAAACTTGCACGCTAGTTTAGCGATTGGATCGTTGAGGCGATGCGGCATTTTGTGTGCGCTTCAATATCGCCCTTACGTCTCAGCCGTTTCTGGGCCACTAATGTGCAGGTTATCCTGTAATGCCGGCACATACAGATACCAAGGCGCGGAGACAATAATGTCGTACGAAGTGAGGTCGGGTCAGTACAGGCCAGTGAATTCTAACCTATCGTTAAATAACGACGCGAAATTTGCATTTCTATAACTATACACGCGCGCTAAGAAAGTAGGTATGGTAGAATTTTTTTCCCAGACATCTATAAAGATATTCACGGCAGCAATCTCTGGTGCTCTGCGTGAATATTTATGTACAACAATGACAAATTAAATTGTTGGTCTCTTCATTTTCTTATAGTTCCCTTTATTTTTTTCAGTGATCATATTCCTTTCGATTTTATTACTACTAAAATATACTACTCATTCCCTTAAGGTGGACGTCTGGCCAGGCGCAGATTATTCGGAAACTACTTATTGAACATAAGTGATGTCTGCTTAGGAATAGCATTCAAAGAACGGTACACGTGTATTACAAGTTCACCACTGCAAATTAAAGTATATATTTTCTAGCGGCCGAAAGTTGTGAACATGTGAGTTTTTGCGGTCTTTGTTAGGTACGTAAATATTGGCGCAGAATCTTTTAAGAGGTATAGGCAGGTAATACCTAATACGTAGGGAGCCTGGTTTTTCGCGAAAAGAATTTTGCCCCACTTTGTTTCAGTGCCTTACGTGCACATCTGCGGTTATGCTTCGTGGTCAGTGATTGGATATTTTAACTATCACGAGCCTTGGAATTCTACCTGCAAATCACAGCAGTGAGGTGTTGCAAATACTTTATTGTAATTGGCTCGGACAAATGAGATACGGCTCTTCACATAGACACGCTGCCAATAATCATGAAGCAGTATTGCAGATGTGCACGTGAGGCACTGAAACAAACTGGGGCAAACTTCTTTTCGCGAAAAACCAGGGTCCTTACCATAGGCGCAACTAGAACGGACATTTGGGGAGGGCACAATTTTGTTAATACTGTTATATTCAAGCTACTCCTACCTGTAATCAGTAACGTAGTCAGAATTTATGAATTTCAGGCGGGGAAGGATGGCTATTCTGCGAATATTATAAAGGATCACCCACCACATCTTCAAGCGGGGGGTCCGGGGGTCCTCCCCCGGGAAAATTTCGGATTTCAAGGTGCAAAATAGTGCTATTTTAGCAGTTTTCATTGCTAAACATCTCTGGTTATTCAATATTGAATTAATTGTAATTTTTAAGACCTTGGTTGGTTATTTATTTGGGGGGGGGGGCCTGTGCCCTAGTGCCCCCCCCTTAGTTGCGCCTATGGTCCTTACTAATACGTCATAAAATAGCAAGACCAGCAGTAAAAGTCTCACACAAGCGCTTTGTCAGCGAGAAGACTGCATGCTAGTTCAGGGACTAGCACCTAGGGAGTGGCTAGGGAGAGGGTGATGCGCGTGCTGTCTCGTCCTTATCGCTTCCGCTCTTCTAGGCCACAAACACGCAAAATATGTTCACCCAGATGACAGAACATTAGCACTGAAAATCGCGGACCCAAACGTTAGCCCATATTATATTAAAATCGTTAATATAACTTCAAGAAAATGTGACGTACTGGCAGTATGGAAGTGTTTTTAGTTCGTTTGGATTTGGTTGCGCATCAGTTGTGTTGCTTGTCCCGCACAGACCTATATAGTTGCCTACAAACCTGTGTTCGAATCTGTATCGGGAACATATTTGTGCATGGTTAAATTAGGAAATGTTTCTTTCATATGAGTGGAATGTTACTTAAAATATAAGTGGAATTTATTTTCGTAGTGTAACAACGTAGCCATTCTTCCTGATACCTTGTGAGTAGTTCTGGCAAATTTCTCTACCTCTGAAAAACGAAACTTTTTCGGGTGTAGTAAATTTTGTTCTAGTGTTCATCGGAAAATTCATACACATCTACATCACAAATATTATACATTTCGTGACTAATGCAATTCTTATACCGGCTGTTGTCGAATTGCATGTCAATATTTTAGTGAAACAATCCTTACACCGAGAGGAACAAGAAATGTTATACGGACATAGGTCCGAAAACGCACCGTTTCTAAGCAAGTCTGGGGTAGCGGTGGCCAAATGGTCAGTCGCATGTGGGAATCGTGCCGGACGATGCCGCTGGTCAGCGAGTTTTCTCGGGGATATCCCGTTTTCCCCGCCCCTTCATTCCGGCACAGCTCCATACTCACCTCACGCCACCCTTCGCCAGCGCTAATGACCTCGATGTTGAGCGCTGACCAAAAATTTCTCACTTTCTAAGCAAATATAATGTGCCGTCGTCTGTTCACACGTTTCTACTATCAATTTTTCCAGTTATACCTACTGTTTTTGGGTTAGTGACGTAGTAGTGTCACAGAATATTTAGGAATACAGAAGTGAAATAGCCGACAGGTCAGCGAAATCAGTCACACACGCCAGCAAAATGGCTTCCCTGGCCAGCAACATGGCGGATAAGCCTACGGCCAATCAGCATAAGGCAGCTGCCCTGCCAGCCGGTAACCAGGCCAATTGGAAACACGCCGTAACTTGCAGGCACCAAACAGACATTGGGCTTGGTTTAGCAAACTCGGGCAGCCAATAAGCGGCCAAGATCGCCCGTATCAAAAGAGCCACCACGTCATTTCACGTCTGTATTACTGTTTAGTCTGTGGTAGTGTAGTGTACCATGTACAGGACCGCTGTAATCAGCGGCGTCATTTCAGGTTTTTCTAGGGGAGGGGGGCAAGATTTTGTTTTCTGGCGACAGTGACCTTGTTGCATCTTTTTTATTAATTAAGCATGTATTAATTATATGCTTTAATGATAAAACTTCAGTTTTATGTGCTTAAGTTAGCATTGTTTAAATTTAAAAATACAAAAATATATTTATATACATACAATTCTAAATCCAGGAGGGGGGGGCATTTGCCCCCCCCCCCTGTGGCTGCAAATGACGCCCCTCGCTGTAATGACATTACACTTCAGCATGATCCAGCTCGAGCTATGAACAGTACGTCGTGTATTGCGAACTGTAATGCAGAAACGATTCGTTTGTCGGACCTTTGTCTATATAACATTTTTTGTTCCTCTAGATGCGAAGATTGCTTCACCAAAATATTGACATTCAATTTGACAACATCCTGTAAAGTATTCAAATGATCGCGAAGAATTCTCTGTTGCCGGACCAGTGATATATGATGAACTTATCCAAGTAAAAGAAAGGTTTCTGTATCGCGCAGAAGCTCGTGGAGGTTTCCGTTAATTAGCGGCTAATTTGTGAGTCCTCACTTCACTTCACATGTTTCTACTGTCATAGGTGCAAGATGTAGGGCCTAAATTTTTTTACTCTAGTAAATAAGGTCAATTTGGAAAAAAGAATGGTGAATATATGGGAAATTAAGAGAGCGTGGTACATAATTCAACGCTAAAAGCATTAATCTATAACTGTAGGTTTCTTGGAGCCAATTTGTGAAAATTAAACAAAATTAATCCTAGACAATAGTTTTTGCCAACGTTTTAAAAAAAAAATTGTTTCCAGTGTTAAGACTTCTAAGGCACACTCTCTGACGCCGGAACCTCGTGCATTTAACTGCGGCGCAAGAGATCACGCGTAACGAATTAGTAATTCTGGATAAATATTTACTCATAAAGTTGGCAAATACCATTATCTAGGATCGTCATTGAGTATTTTATCTATATTGGCTTCGAAAAAAGCGTAGAAATCAATTGATGTTTTCAACGTTTATTTATCTACCACGCACTCTTAAGGAGATTGTTTTTTCCCCAATCAAAATTACTGTAGAGAGAGAGAGAGAGCGAGAGAGAGAGAGAGAGCGAGAGAGAGAGAGAGCGAGAGAGAGAGTCAAAGATTCAAAGAACGTCACACGTCTGTAACTTATACCCATTTCAGGTCTCTCTAAAGCTTACTTTCTCGCAACTGAAAAGTGATGTTTTTGTGGTCAATTTTAGGGAAGAGCATCTTGGCGCAGAATCTTTTAAAAGGTACAGGCGTGTACAGTGCAACTTTAACTTTAATATTACGTCATAAAATGGTATGGTCACACTGAATGTCTCATAGAGGCGAGTTGTAGGCGAGAAGACTACACGACAGTTCAGTGACTACTTGCGCCTGAGGAGGCAGGGTGCGCGGGCTGTGTCGTCCTTACAGTTTCCGCATTTACAGACTTCGAACACGCAAAATACGTGAACTCAGGCGGCCACCTTAACTGATACACGTTACACAAAAAAAAAAGAACGTCGGACTTGACACGGACATAATATGTTACATTGAAGCCTAGCAAACAGTCAACTTTTATATTGACAAATCAGTATCCCAGTTATAAGTGTAATAACCTGTAAATGTTTTTTTTTTGTTCGTAAGTGTCTTGTCAACTATAAATTACGAGATTCCGTGATTAATTTATTTTTCTTGCTTAGGTGATTTTTCAGCGAAAGGGTTCAAAATAGACCGCGATTTCTCCAATCGAGACCAATTCTACGTCCTTGTGAGGCCAAGTGAAAGTGTGCCAGTTCTGTTACAGTATCTAAATAGCCGACTCACTCTTATCTCGTGCATGTGCTGTACGTAAGCAAGCAACTGTATTGTGTGTGAATGGGCCAATGAAGACAAAAGTTGAAGCGAAACATAGTGGCTTATGACGTAAACCACCTGTGCCAATGTTGAATTGTTTTTTTTTTTTTTTCCTGATTTCCTTGCTGTTAACCAAATGGATAAAAGACGTTCAGTGCTGGAGTAGTAGTATTTATATTACCTCACTCAAATAGAGAAAGATCTTCATCCAAGACGATAATCTGCGTGAGTTCATTGAAACTAATTAATAAGTCATATTCTCCTGTGATTTATCTCCACTTCTAGGCATATATACATTTCATAAAGCCATTAGTGGAGCAAACGGAAAAGTTTCAAAAAGGTGGATCCAGTTCCGAAAGTCCTTGCAGTGCCCTCTGTGATCGCAAGTGTTGAGGGGTGGACGTGGATGAGGATAGGAGGGAGAAGGAGCGCCATGCCTCGACAGCGTAAACTCCACTTCAAAGGCATTATTATTAGACGGTGGCGCAGAAAATCAATAGTGCGGCGCGGCGGGCGAGCTGGGTGTGACGTCAGTAGGGCGCTCTAGCTACCAGCGCAGGGGCCCGTTACCTCCCGCCCTGCTATCCCGCCGCCTCCCCCACGCACCACACATGGTGGAAGAGGGTTTCCCTTACACAGAGGTCGTGACACGTCAAACGTACAAAATGTTCTCTCGAGTATGAGCAGTTTGTTTATGCACAAAGGGATCTGTGCATGTTTTTGTCACCACGCAAAACATGGGATCTAATACGCACTAGAGTCGGAAAAAAAATATTAAGTTCACTGACCTCCAGACTAGCCTCCAAGAATATCTGTGCACTCAAGCAGGCTGCAGCTATTGATTAGCTGCTCGCTGACACAATGATGCAACATGATTGGACCTGTATTTAGTTCGTTATTACTGGCTTAGTACCCTCTGGAAGGTATAAAATACGGCAAGAGCCAGTTGTGAGAATGGAACGAACTTATACATAGTTTTTTTTTTTTTTTTAAATATAGCTTCTGTTCAAAAGAAAATGAGAAATTCCAGGTCCCTACGCGTATCAAGTATGTTTCGAAATACATCGTTTTAGTAATCCTTTACCTTACGTAGGCAACATATAAACATAATAGTGGTTGGGTTGTTATTAATAGCTTTATCCGATGTAATCGTTTCTTCTTACGAGAACAAAACGTATACGATTTAGCAACGATGCATTATACATAGTATATACCCGTGATGATACCGCGACAGGCGTACTGAACACATTTTTTCTGACGTGGTGTGCCCGAAATTCACAGTAAATATTGTGAGCTGGGAATGCTAGGACAGTGGTTAACTTAGACTTCCATGGGAATAGTCAGGATTATTTTACTGTGGAGGTCTTACTTACAAAATATTTTCAAGAAAATAAAATAACACATTTACATAATAGGTACATTGATTGTCTTTCAGTAAAGATACGTCAATTTCGCAGATTTATTCTAGGCCAAGGTTGAACACCAAAATCGTATCCTTCACCATCACTGGTACTTTTTTTGGAATGACGGCTGTCTTGGTACGTCTCTTACTATTGCAAGGCAAGCCAGTAACAAATAAGAAAACAATTCTTAGGTCTATCGCCAAATATTATATGCTTTAGTTCATTTATCACGTGCTACCCGCTCGTACGATTAGAAGCCTGCGATCAAGTGTGTTTATAAAACTGAGAAATATAGGCTGCCAGATGAATTTGCGATATTCATGCACTTCTAACACTCCTGTCTACTTTATTTCTACTAACTTAGACTAACTTTATTTTTCCTCCACACAAACACAAAGCTATTGTTGAAGACGTTCATAGCATTTCTGCCAGTATTTGTCGGAAAATGCAGGCATACAACACGAAAAAGAAATTGAGACTGCTACAAAAAATTTTGTGGGTATTTACCATGCAAAATTTATATTGTGGTCACCACAAAAACATTTTGTTGACACCACTAAAATACTGTGGCCACCACAAAATTATTTTGTGGTTATTATAAAATAATTATGCAGGAAAGACTTACTACACAATTTTTATTTCAGTGTACTGGAAACAATAATACGTTTAGATTTATACAAAGTATTTGTTATAATAACTAATATTTCATACCTAACTGTAAATTTGAGATTGCAATAGCAGATGCGTAAGAAAGACTGAACGTGGGACTGCAACATGAGATCGTGTGTTTGACTGCTACAGTAACTGAGAATGTTAGATAAACTATCTTAATAATTTCTGAAATTTTGATTTGGCTAATTTAAGCATTTTTTAAATACAAAAATTATTTGTAATATATATTTATATACTTCAAGCCGCAACCAGAAGAATGTAGTTTTGAAGTGAATTATTGAATTTAATTATATTTATTGGGTTTCGTGGTGTGTATCCCAGCCAGAACAGCATGTATCCAGGATGACTTAGGGACATCCTTTGAGGATATCCGAGCCTAAACAATCCTCGTGATGTCCTGTGAGTGTATATTTCGTATATACCACTGAGCTTCGAAAATTGACATCCTTATAAATTTCAATTTCCGCCTCGAAAAGTACACAGATATTACACATCCCGGGAAGCTCTCTGGAGGACGAAATTGGGTGATCTTAAATTCCTCCTCTGAGGAGTTCAATGGGGTGTCCAAGTAACATATTCATAAACAGTACTAATCCCAGAAAGCTCCTCAATTAGCCACATAAAGAATGTCACATGTTTGGTCAACTGGAGGATCTCCGCAGTAAGTCCTATTTACCTCCTCGAAAAGTACATCACATCCAGCACAGCAAGTCCCCAGGATGTTCTTGGGACATCCTTTGAGGATATTCCAGTACAAAATCCTCGGGATGTCCTGTGGATGGATATTTCGAATGTCTCATGAGCTGAGAATATTTATCGCCTTATCAAGTCCGAATTACCTCCTTGAAAAGTACGTATAGGGACTTATAGTTGTTTTATAGTCCAGACTAGAGGTAGACTATCCTCCGATCAATTTTTGTTGTATCCATAGACCCGGACTAACATTATAGTCTGAGGATATTCTTGCTTTAGTTCGGACTAACTTAACAGTCGAGTCAATTTTCAGTTTTATTTAAACCTACTAGGCTATAAAGTATTGGGATCATAGAAAAAGAGTAAGTGCAAAACACTAAATTAATGATGTTTAAAGGTGGTTGATTTTATTGTGATAAAAAGGAAGTGTAACATTAGGAGAACACTATAGTCAGAGGATAATCTTGCTTTAGTTCGGACTAACTTTTAGTTCAGATCAAGGGTAGGTTTGAATATGGACTTAGTCGGAAATAAGCCTGGCGGAAGTTACGGGTGTTCAACTGGGGAAAAATCATAATTTTATTTACGTATGGAATAGTGTTTGTATCGTAGACGTTTTCCTCTTAGAAATAAAATTTAGCTCAGCCAGTTTTCACACAAGGGCAGTTCAAAGTCAAAATTTGAATGATTTTACTTCATGACCAGTACGAAAACCAATAAACATAATTTGAAACTATAGGCCTAATTATGTCACGAACTAAGACTTGAAATATATAACAACCAGTTACAAAATATTTTCGTATTTAAAAAAATTCTGAAGTTTGGAATTTTTTTTTTTTTGCTACGCTACTTTTAGCAATTTTGTCTTTGAAATGTAATTATGGAAAAACTGGCTGAGCTAAATTTTCTTTGTAAGAAGAAAGTTTACTCCTAAGTAACGTCTGCAAAACTAACACTATGTTATACAAATATAAAATTGTTCTGTACTGGAACTGGATCATCATTTCTTGCTCGCTGATCCATGGCGCCGATCAAGCCACTCTGCACCCATTCATCCAATCCAGTATTGCTTCATTTCATTCTCTCTATTCTCGCCACTCTCCAGAGTCCAGACCACGGTCGTAGAAGAACAGGTCTGGACACTCGCCTGGAAACTTGACCCCCTTGTTGTTTGACTGTAGTTCACCAAGTTACCGAGAATATTGTGTTTTATTGGCGCTGATGTTACGGCGGTCGGACTAAACTCCGCCCACTTCCTTTCCGCTAAGATTAACAATTTATCAAAACGTATTTTTTATCAATTTATGAAATACTTTCTTCGCTCACAAATTTAAGGAAAGGCTCCAGCAATCCTTATTTACTTTATAAATTTAACAATGGAAAAAAGTGGACGGTGTTTGAGTCCGACCGCCCGGAAAATAGCGCCAAAAAGTACGACATTCTCGGTAACTTGACGAACTACAGTCAAACAACAAGGGGGTCAAGCAAAATACATTGTTAGAGAGGCGAGTGTCCAGACCTGTTCTTCTACGACCGTGGTCCAGACGCCACAATGGGCGAAGGGGAGGGCGACAAGTCTGGTCAACATACCAGAGATTAACACCAAACACAGTAATGCGGACACGGACAGCTCTATATAATAGCATTGGCAAACATGCATACATTTTTGGGTAGGTAGTTTCTCACCGAAAAACTACGCACTACGCAGTTCCACTTCCACGGTCGAGTCAATTTTCAGTTTTATTTAAACCTGCTAGGCTATAAATTATTGGCATCATATAAAAAGAGTAAGTGTAAAACATTACATTAATGATTTTTAAGGATTGTTGATATTATTGTGATAAAAAGGAAGTGTAGGAGAACGAATTATTTTCACGTAGGGCCTACTAGGCAGAACGATATTGGTAAAGCGAACATTTTTCGGCCACCATCTTGTCTAAATAATAATTAAAAAAATGTTACGGTATGTATTGTGACCTTAGAAGTTGACTTATATTGCGGTATAGGCTACTCTGTACTACAATTTGATTGCTTCTTGCTTCGTTTTTAATTATGTTAAGTAGATGCGGGGAACTGTAAATTAACTGAAAATAAATAAAACAAATAACTAGGGCTTTAAAAGTGCTCACTTTATCCCCAACTGCTTATAATGATGCTGTTAGTATTCAACTTGCTGATATTTGTGGGCAATTATAAATATATAAATTACGATAAATTTTTCATTTTCCTAGAGCTTTGTTTACACCGGAGTTCATACGCAGGGCGTCATACGATGCATCCTTGCTGGACCACGAGAGCGCAGCACCATTATTTCTCGGCAGAAACTTGGCTACTTGGGCAGCGTACATAAATATAATATGTTCTAGATGTCAGCACAGAATGTCAGTCACCCTCACCAACTACTTTGTTGAAAAAAAAAATGTATACATGGTGCGGGCCGTGCGGCGGTAAACGCATTACGGACTTTATATTTTATAAAATTAAAGCTTTGATTGTTGGATGACGCTACGGTTATCATTATTGATAGAATTTTATTTATACTTTCGAATTTGAACTGCTCGGGAGCAATAAATTGCGGGGATGAATAGGCTTGTTAGTCTATTTTCAGCCAGTTTTCCGCTGTGAGTATAAATAAACACTGCCACATGCTTTTTTTTTTTTTTTTAAATAAGGCAGAACAGTACGTCCAAAAGCTGTGCTATTAGGGGTGCGCGCAGCACAGTAGGTAATTAGGTATGACGTTCATCCTGAAAATAGTATTGCTATATAAGCCCACAGCCCCACAGCGCATGTTACGAGACGTGAGGAAGGCGGACAGGAGCGTCAGTTCAGGTTTTTCTTGAGAGTTGGAAAAAAAAAGGGGGGGGGGGGGAAGACAAGATTTTTTTAGCGGCAGTGACCTTGTTGCATTCGTAAGAATTTTCAAAATTCAACAACTATAATGCAGCAAAAAGTACTGCGCATAGTTACATTTTGAAGATGATACTGCTTCAGCATAGTTACATACAGTGTTTTTTCTTATCAAAAAGACCAACATATTTGGTATACATTTTTCATTTTAAACTCAAGAAGGGAGGGGGGTGCAACTGTCCACCTGTCCCCCTGTCCCCCTGTCCACCTAAATGACGTCCCAGAAGGTAGAAGGCCCTGATATCCTCATTAGTGACAGGCCCCACCATGTGTTTCTAATAAACACGCAGAATTTTTTAAACATTTAACGTTGATATATCACTGTAACTTATCCAATTTGCCTCCCACCTCCCCCTAACTATAATTTATTTTGGTGGAAATTTTTTTATTTTTTATTAAATTAAAATCTTTTTGAGCATCTGCCCCTATATCCCATTTTGACCCACTTCCCTCGAAAATTAATTTTTTTTTAGCTAAAAACTTTGCTGATGCCCGCACAACTCGCCAAAGTTTTATAATTTTGAAATAAGTATTTACAGGCGTCCCATCCTGCCCTTCTACTTGTTTTGCCCCCACCCCCCTTCCTGGCTTAAAAAAATAATCCAGACAACTCACAAAAGTTTATTTGTTCACAAAATTTTTGGATATCCTGTTTGCAAAAATTGTGATATATCGCGATGAGATGAATGCCGTGGTGCTTTAGAAATCTCATTGTGATAAAGATTATGATTTACTGCACTTTGATAAAAATAGCAAAAAAAAAAAAAAGGTCCTGGTGTAAGTATAATTGCACCAGTTGCGTCATTAGCGGGAGAGGAGGAACATGTCCCCTCAATAATATGCATGTTTTTATTGTAATATAAAATATGTTTTTAGCTAGATAATAGTTCTTCTAGTGATCAAATTAATTACACAAACTGGGCAAAATAAACCAATTTTAAATTTAGTATGGTGGTTCACATAAATATTAGACACTTTTTTAGTCACTCTCAGTTGTGCATTCACAGACTTTTTCAGTCGTAGAGACGACTTTACTTGAGTCAGTAAGATTTCTAAAAATAGCAAAGCTTCCTTCATCAGAAATAAAAACTACATCATCAATGCGTAATATATATCTCTAAACATTTAACCACTTCAAAATGAAATAATTATTCCAATCTTTCCTCACAAAGACTGTGTGACTACAGCCACCACTACCTATCAATCACAACAATTGCCTTGTCGTATCAGTTACATTACGGGTAATACTAGTAGTCTGTTACAGCAGTTATTAATTCAAGGGCATTAACAACTTGTCAAGGTGGAGAAGGGAGAGGGAATGAGACATGTCCCTCCCTTCCCAAATTCAAACAAATATTGCTATCTTTGTAGTGTATTTCCCTTTGTATTCTATGACAAAGACACACCACCAATTATTGAACATTTATAAATTTAGTTTTTTGTTTGTAATTATGAACAGAATTATTAAAGATGGAGTAAAAAAAATCAAGCTTCAGTAGCATGCTGGATATTTAATGCAAGGCCGCACACGCGGAAGTTGGGGCCAACTGGGCCGAGAATCCCCCGAAACGTTTGAACTTACACTTAATAGAATAGTTTTAAATGGAGTCCAGGTTCCCTTTACCTTACAGAAACAGCTTAAATAGCACCATTTGGCACCTTAAATCCAAATTTTTCCAGAAGAAGGCCCCCAGACCCCTCCTCCTGCTTTATAATGTGGGGGATCCGTGTTACTTATAACATTCACAAAATCGGGATCATTTAACATTTTTAGTAGTGTATTAAATATGCATGATCACTGTAGCTTGATGTCATGTATATGTAGCCTAGTAATAAAGCTTATTCAACAAAATTTAAACTTTATGAAATTAACACTTGAGGTTTGGGTCTTCCGAAAATTATTTTTTCATGTGCGCTCCTCATCTCGTACTAAAATGATGAAAGCCTCCATGTTCAGATAGCAAATATTAGAAAGGTAAAGCGAGAATGATTTTTATCATTTCTCTTGTTTTCAAAATTTATATTACTAATACAATTATTTCTGAATATTGCCGTAAAATAAAACATCTAAAGAAATGAGTGAACATCATTTGCTGTGGTAATTCATGGCATATTGACAATTAGGTTTAATATTAAATAATTTTTACTGTAAGAATAAACAGAAATTACAGCAAGTAAAAAAAAGGGAAGTGTATTAAAAACCTATTTTTCTGCTTTTTGCAAATATCATGAATATTAAACAAATGTGTGTAATAATGTAGATTACTGTGATATTCAGCATTGTAACAAGTCATGAAAATACTACAGTAATGAAAGTGATTTAAATTATTTCATTAGTAATTTAGCCTATGTTTGCATACAGATACAGACATTTTTAAAACTGAATAATATAATATTCAGGTATCTCCTGATATCTAAATATTTATTTTCTGTGGACAAGGCTCCAACAGGTAGTTTAACTGTGTGTTTGCAAAATTTTTCACTGAATCAATTTTATATGAAAGGATCACAATTTAAACCAGTTAACCAGCTATATAAACAGGTTTCTTAGGTATAAATAATGCTTAAATTGCACCGCCTTGTGCCTTGAAACCCAAAATTTTCTCATAAAGGGGAAGGGCCCCTCTGGATCCCCTCTTTCGCTCTGTTTGGTGGGTGAGGTGTTCCTCAACAACATCAACTACAGTCCTCCCCCCAGAAAAATGATGAGCTTTCAACGAACATTATCACACTACTATAGAATTTGAAGAGTAATGACTCACTATAAAATTACTACACGCTCTACCACTACATAAAACTGTTGTTATAAAAATTATCACTTATAATTTTAAAGCAATTTTTGCAATGGAACTCACATCCAATTGTATTGAATTTTTCTGACAGTATTTCAGTGCAAATTACACAAAACTAAACATAAAAAAGGAAGCATTCAACACACATTAGTGGACTGTAAACATGATATTCATTATTCATATTTACATGAGTACAAGTTTTACACATTTATAATACCCAAATATGTCACTGAATAATTAAAAAAAAATTATGTAAATAAAAATAATAGTGGTTTGGTATATCTTACACTAAATGAGGTTATTACTATGTAATAGATAAAGAAAATGCCATCTTAAAAGAAAAAAAAAATGTTTACTGAGTGTGAGAAGCTACCCAACTTTTTGTCTTCAATACGAAAATCTTGTTTTGGAGACACGAAACAAGTAATTGAGCTGTCATTATCTTCATGTCAGTATTTCCTTTCAGCGTCTAGATAAGCCAGCAGGCAGTTAATGCCATCCTTGATGCTGATAACAAAACATAACTGTGCACTCACTCTCAGCCCAACAGTTTTTTTACAGTCTTAACGTTACCTGCGCTCTATCCTAAAATTTCACAACACTTACATGAAGCAACTGACATGACAGCAACCATCATTACATAAACGTATGCAATAATATATTGAAAACTAAATAATAAATATTACACACATCCAGGTCTCCCAAGAGTACCGAGTTTGATATTTGGTCCATTAAGAGTTATTTGGACCTTCACTTTTTTTAAATTTTCGTTTGAGTACTGATACTGGAAGGCAGTAGTCATTTAAAATATTTCTCTACTTAGCAATCATAAAAGTACAAAGGTGCTGCACATGCTTTGCTAGAGAGACAGAAAACTAACTCTTGGAAGGTGGTGAAACAAACACTGGAAAGTATTCCTATCCTAAAGGTTGCCGCCCTGCACATGCTCAATTCACTTACTGTATACATTAATGAAGGGGTCATGGCCAGAATATTAGATGATTGTTAGTTTATAGTTCGTGATGCACATTACTTAAATGAAAGGAGCAGCTTAGCTCTGGAGTGGTTTGTATCGGCGGCTAGCTACTCATGCAGCGCACACAGCCACACATCTGGCCTGCTTAGTTCTTTTATTGTAAGCACTGGTTGACCACTGACACACACTGGGGTGATGATGGAGGGGGCATGGTCTCACACGGCTTCTGGTCTTGCGTACCATTGTTTGAGCTTAAAGACAGAGGTAGATAAATAAACGCTGAAAACGTCAATTTATTCCTATGCTTTTTTTGAAGCCAATATGGATAAAATACTCAATGACAATCCTGGATAATGGTATTAGCCAACTTTATAAGTAAATATTTATCCAGAATTACTCATTCATTACGCGCAATCTCTTGCGCCGCAGTTAAATGCACAAGGTTCCGACGTCCGAGATTGTGCCTCAGAAGTTAGTAACACTGGAAACAATTTTGTTTTAAACGTTGGTTAAAACTATTGTCTGAGTCTGGGATTGCTATTGATTAATTTTCGTAAATTGACTTCAAGAAACCTACTGTTATAGATTAATGCTTTTAGCATTGAATTATGTATCACGCCCTCTTAAGTGTGTTCAATTGCGATGAAATCATAATTTTATATTTTTATGAAATATTGTTAGTTTTGTAGACGATACTTGTGAGTACATTTTACTTTTACGAAACAATTTTAGCTCTCACAGTTTTCTGATAACGGGGTGTTAAAGTCAAAATTTGTTTGTTACACTGCCATGAAAATAATGAACTCCAACTGACCTACTTAAACAAAATAATTTTGGTGAACTTACATCCCATGAGCTATGCAATAAAATATTTAAAAACCCATAACGTAATATTTTGAATTAAAAAAAAATCACAAAAGTATAGAAAAAAAGTTGCAATTCCAGCAATATTTTTAAATTTCAATAACACTTTGCTGGATTTTCAAATGTTCTATTACATAGCCCATGGTATGTTATTTTACTGTGAATTATTTCACTTACATAAGTAAATTGGTTTTAACTATTTGCATGGCAGTTGAACATGCAAATTTTGACTTTGACGCTCCGTTATGAGAAAATTATGCTAGCTAAAATTGTTTCGTAAGAGGAAACTGCGCTCACAAGTATCGTCTACAAAACTAACACTATTTCATATAAATATGAAATTATGACTTTATCACTCTTGAACACCCTTAAGAGCTAGAAGAAGGTACAATTTCAGGGCTTTTGAAAAAATTGTTGTCATAGAAACTTGAAAAGTATGAAAACTAATGTTTGATGCTCTAGAAATTGTCTATGTAATGTGATTTTAAAATGAACTATCTTATGTATTAAGTATTCTGAGAAAAGGAGTAGGCAACTAGAATTTATTTAATTACACCTGCAGATGTTATAGTTATCCTTATTTGTGAATTGGCCAATACATGGTAGCATGCAACTCAAAATTCCAACAGCTGTAATTAATACAGATAGAGTACAAAAAGGATCTAAATCCCATCTTTGAAAAAATTAAAGTTAATTGAAATTGAGAATTAATTATTTCTAGACTTCTGAACCATTATTTGAGTTTGAGTTAAAAGGGTTGTACTTTTATTGTAACTAAAACAAATGGTTTTGAATAATATTAGTGAATCAATAAAATTGTTCATAAAATTAAATAGAATTTAGTTGCTCCCAAAATAATCTTAACCAGCTTTAAAGTCTGGGAACTGTTCAGGATATTAAAATAAGTGAAATAAAAATAAAAATTTATGGGAAACTATAATATGTATCAAATTTCTCCATTGGTATTGGATGTGACATTCCTTGCTGTCATAAGGATTTGATATCTTAGCTAATAATAAGAATATTCATGTTTCTTGAAAGTAGTGGGTTACGAGGCTTCTTCCTCTTAGTTTGAGAAACCAATGTACTGAATGATGAACTCTTGGCTTAGTCAACACGTGCAGTTAAAATGGCATTGAACGACATAATACGTCTGTTATTTTTATTTTGACCAAGAAGCTATTTCTTCACAGGAGACAGTACACACATACTGGTACACAAAATAAAAAAATATCCAACTTGTGCTAGTCATGCTCTACTTGCTCCAGGGAAAAAAAAAGGTTTAAAACTCATCAACTGAAGTTTTAAATTTAAAGTGAAATAAACAAGAAAAAAAAGAGGTTTAAATAAATTTTAGAAGAAAATAAATTTGAGCAGGGGGTGAAAACTAAATACGTGTCTGGAAAAAATTGCAATAATATCATCAATGATGATACAACACAGAAGAAAACAAAATTTTGTGTATCTACTTATTTATGAAATTGTACTGTTTTGTATATTTTCAGTGAAATACCTAATAATGATAAATGAAAATTCACTATGTCTTACTGCCTTCGGGCAGGGTCACATTGTGTGTGAGAGTAGGCCAGGGTGAAGTTTGGGCCAGCTTCTCCACTGAGACATGCTTGTCGCTCGTCTGGTCCGAGGAATGGATGAAGTGAGGTAAGATGAATATGGAGTAGTAATGCAATAAGAGAGGCGGGGGAAATGTTAGTTCCCCGGGAAAATTCTCCAGTCAACGACAACATCTGCCATGTTTCCCACATGCGAAAAATCCGGGAAGTAACCTGCCGGAGATCAAACTCGGATCACCTAGATATGGGGTCACCTCAACCACCGCGGTCACGATATGTACATAATAATAAGAATTTATATTCCAGAGCAGTTTGTATTGTAAAATATGTAAAGAAAAGTGCTTTGTAAGAGTTCAGTACTGTATAAATCCCGTGAGTAAACTTAGTCTGTAGTTTTTTAGGTATTGGTACATGTTTTTATACTTGGTGAGCAGTTTAAATTTGTTCTTGGAGATAATTTGAAATGAATTTTAAGAATAGGTAAGAAATGAATATATAGGTATTAGTTTTTACTAAATATTTTTTTAGTGGTGGTGCAACATTTTATTTCCTATATAAATATTACACTATCTACTTTAGTAAATACAGTTAAGTGAAAGTGTGTAGTACGCAGCTCACATTGTATTGAGCCAGGACAGAAAAGTGCCTACGGGGTTACTTCATTGGTTGGAACATTCCCCGGATGTTATTGATCCATACCCCTCTTGGCTTTGCAAAGATGACAGGGAGGGGAAGCAGGCTGTGCATGGAGGGGATTGCTGGAAACAAGGAAACCAGGTCAACATTTGGGCAGCAGTAGCAGTCAGTCCAGTTCACTGTGCCCATCGTCTACTGTAGATTCCCGTTTGTACTTCCTCAGCTCTTACACAGTCCTCTAATTCTTACCATTTTTGCTGGTCACATTTGCTTCATTAGTTTTTTTGCTGTGGGATACACTAAGTATAGTAAATTAAATTGCAATTAGTGAGAACAGAAGTACACACTTCATGTTTTTAAGGTGAGTGAATTTAATTTCTTGACACAGGTTTTGTATTTATTTGTAAAATTTTTAAAATATAAATTAGAATAGGCAGATATTATCATGTTAAAAATTGTGGTACAGTATATTATTTTACTTACACTTTTCATACTTTTTTTTTAAAGTTAGTTATAATTTCTTCCAGCTCTTAATATTCAAGGACTTTCTGGCGGAGATTTTTAAGTAAAATTAAGTTAATCCTCAGAACTGTTTTTAGATTGTTTTGCAATAGTTATTTAATATCTATTTTAACATGTATATGTATTTGTGTAAATAATTTCTATAGTACAGTAAGTACAATGTTATTTGTACTTTTTGAATTATTTGGTAAACAAATATTTGTGGTGTGTTAATATGAATTTCTTCTTAAATTTATTAACACTTTCCAGAAGAATGTGAATTACACGTGTAATAGTTTTTTTTATATGTGAAAATATTTGATTACGCAGGTTTATCTAAAATATGTGGCGCCTGGTGAGGGACACAATTATGATGCCATTGTCACATACTTGTTCTTATATTTTTGTAAAGAAGATTCTCAATACTGTATTTGCTATCAAAATTAAGGTTTTGTAACACTGGTTATTGGTTCATTGTATTCATATTCAGTATGAAGTAGGCAAGTGTGGATCCAGGGGGCCCAGGCACTTCCCCCCTTTTTACCTTTTATATATAGTTTATCTGCAAATTATTACAAATTTTTATAGTGGTATATTAATTTTTTTTGTTTGGGAAATGTCTTAAATAGCATCATTTTGCACCTTAAAAACTAAATCCTCTCCCATTCTTTGACTCGGGGTGTGGGCATGGCTACTTTTTAGGAATTCCCCCTCCACCCAAAACCTAGAGCTGGATCTGCCACTGGAAGTAGATACCTAGATTATAATTATTAATCATGTCTGATTCATAGCTGAGCAAATAATATTTCTTTACTTTGCAGTTTCACGTTGGGAATATATGCTCATTATAGCAGTCTAGTATACTGATTCAGTAGGAATCTTAAACACATTACAGGCTTAGTGTAGGCGTAGCATGACTCTAAATTTGGGGGGAGGGGAGAGGCAAATTACGTAAAGTATTTTTGTAAAACTACAACTTAAATGTGTATATTTACAAGAACTTGCTTGGAAATGTATAAGTATGTAATAATTCAGTATAAAAATTGGCTAGAAATTTAACTTACCTTTATAAATAAATTAAAATAAATAGTAATTAATTTACAGAAACTATCATAACACACAATTTTGGGTTCAAAATAATTTCTATAAAACATTTTTACAGATTTGAAAATTTAATAATAACTTTTGTGAAGATATGCCTAAAATAATAAATAATTTGAGAATTATTTAATAAGATATATGTTTTATTGACAGGGTAATAGTGAATTAGAAATATTTAAATATGTATTTTATTTACAGGATAAAAATGAATTAAATATATAACACATTAGGATTTGATGTGAATAAGGAGAGGAACTGGAATACAGTAATTTGTTTCGATATTTTAAGATAAGATTGTTGATGCTCAGCGACTCACCGCATATGATGCTCAGTGCAAACACATCCCACCTTACACAGAGACTGAACTCATGCCACACAATACACACTGTTTAACAGCAATACAGCACAGCATGCTGCGTGAGTTCTGTAACACAACTGGCAAAATTATATCTATCGTTGCTGTCATGCTGTGTGGCAGTTTTGCACTGAGGTCAAAGGTTCTTGGAAACGTAATAAAGCCATACTTAGATTGGATTACAGGCCAACTGCTGCAGCTGTCCTCACTGCACAAAGAGTCGAACGACAACACTGAACTTTGTGCAGATTATTTTACAATTTGTTACTGTAGGCAGTATAGACATTCTGATTACTAGTCCACACGAAGATCATTGTTTGTGTATATCAATGTTTCAGTACGCAAAGTTTCATATTATAGGTAAAAACATTTGTAACTATTTTGAAGTTGGGAAGGGGGAACATGTGGCCCTTTCCACCCCACTTCCCCAAGCTCCACCTATGAGACTTGGTCTGGATTCACAATTAGCACATTTCACAATGTATAGAATATAGAATGGTGTCCATTCTTTTATATTTTGCACTAACATTGGTTACTTGAAACACTTGGTATAATGAAATTTGAATAACCAACTAGAATAGCTGCAAGATCTGTTTGGTTGCTGTGTAAATTAGAGCACTCTGTGCTTGTACTTCATACCACACATGTAAGTTGTGTGAACTGAGTTTGGCAAATAAAATCTTACAGTTATTACAAAAAGATGCAGGTTGAACAATAATATACTACCTCTGCTCTCTTTGTATCACATAAAATAAATACTAACTCATTCACACATGTCCAATATCTGCTAACATGTGGTTTACCTGCACAACCGATAGAGCATGGTAGTTGTTCTTAAACATTATTTCATTTTTTAATTTAAAATTGGGCCATCTCTGCCAATCCAACCATTTGGAAAAGTTTCATTCAGATAATGGCCAATGAAGAGCCCAATGAGGGGGAGCATCATCTTACTGAAAGATGATAAGCTGCTGCATTTCCTGTAGCTGAGGAATGGCAAAATTGATCAATATGTCTAAGTACACATTTCCTGCAATGGTTTTCTTTCTAGGAAAAAAAATGGACCAATCACTCTTATCACATATTATCCCACACCACACATTAACCTTTGGATTATCCCGAATGTGTACTCGTACAGCACGTGGGTTTTCTGAGCCCAAAATACGGACATTGTGCCTTTTCACACATCTGCTGACGGGAAAGGCAGCCTCGTAAAAATAAACACATATTTAAAGAAATCATTGTCCTCATCAATCTGCTGCAACATGTCGTTAGCAAACTGTTCACATCTTGAATTATCGTCTGGCTGTAATGTCTGCACAATTTGGAGTTTATATGCATACAATTTTAGACATTTATGTGCCACTTTATGCACTGTGCTCCTTGACACTTCAAGTTGGCGTGACGCCTGTTGAATGGAGATTTGTGGCCACCTGGTTAATGCAGCTTGAATCGCCTGCACAGTGTCGTCCAAAGTGGATGATCTACCACTGCTTGTTCCCTTCTTAACGAACCCCGTTGCTAAAAAGGTTTTCATTCATGCCTTGAGTACCTTAACATCAGGTGGTGTCTTTACGTAACAAGCTCTGAACGTTCACTGCACACGAATAGGTGATTTCATTTCTGCCAGCCACATGACACACTGCACTTTTTCCTGCAGGTAAGCCGTTTTGACGTTACAGCTCACACAGCGCTTCTAGCAGTGAATGTGGTGAACAGGACACATCTGTGGAGAAACTTTATGAGTTTATGAGAGTACCTGTTACAGAAACACACAGTTATTATCAAAATTATGATTATTATAACTTACTCAAATCAGGCTGAACATTTATGGACATCCTGTATGTAATGTGTATGTGTGTGTGCTGCGTACGTGTGTAGAGTCAAACCTGTAACTAACATGCGAAATTCCATAATTGCAAAATTTGTCACTGATGATGATAGTAGATGTATTATGCATTATTAATCTTATAACATCAGATTTTTCAGATAACACAAGTAAGAAATGTTAAATAGCTTACTGCAAAGATAAAACTAGGATCACTCAATGTAAGTTCATCTGATAAATGAAATTTTTTTCTCAGCACCTTTACAATTTTCTAGGAAATTAGTTACAAGTTAACCAATGAAAATTACAAAATGTTTTATAAATATTTTGACATATCTTGTCCAAATAATTTTAGGCCTAGGCCTAGTTTTATAACACTTTACTCTCCAGTACCATGAGTAAAATCTTACGTCACATGTGAAATATATGTTTAACAAAAGTTTCAATCATGAAGTTTCCAGAAACTATCTCTTCAACATTTTCAAATGCAGAAGTTCCTGTGAAGAGTAAATTTATATATTAGAAGTTGTATGATAAAATGTTAGTAATGCTTGTTTCCAAGTTTGTTGGTTTGAAGATGTTCGTGAATTTCTTTGGGTCACAGACAATTAAAACTGTACAAACCTTGAACTGTTATCATCATAGTTGCAGAAATGGCTTGCATGTAGAGTGTAATCAGTCACCTGTAAAATAATATTGATAGATTTTCATGCCAGACAATTCTTCGGCTGTTACATAATGCTTTGAAACTAATTTTTTTAGTAATTACGATAGTAAATTACAACTAGGAAATTGAATGTGAATTTATTTTTAAATTACTAGTAACTGTCAGTAATGTATAAGTGTGATAGGCCTGCATATATGGTTAGGTATCTTTTTTTTAACCAAGTAAAATACTATGTGGGTTGATTGACGAGTTCAGAAAATCACAGTTTCATAATGTCTATGGAAGAAAGATTATTGGGCTGTTACTTGCAATAAAAACTATATAATTATCTTTTAATATTTTCGTACATGATTTGAAAATCCTTAAATCCAAAATTCATTAATTATTTAGCAGTTGTTTTATTAGTTAAAATAAATTTACTTCCACAGTTATATTTGTTCCATTATAGATTCTTGGTAGCAACGTTAAAATGACAATTTGATGTGGAATGAATGTCTTTTGAAATAGTAACAAAGTCTCGAGAACATTGCACAGATACCATATTGTAGAATGTATAGGCCGCTACATGGTTTCGAGATTAATTAGAAAAATTGCTGTGTTGTCTACATACAATACCAATTATTTTTTGAAAGTCTAAGGTTTGCCCTTGCAAGCTTTCACAAATGTTAACTTTGTCAATGCGTGGTTTTGTAAGGTTTCCTTTCCTACTACTGTATATAGCTTAAGTTGTTTTGTACAGAAGAGAATAATGCTACAGGTAGAAGATGCAGGAAAATGTAGTTGCAACCGTAATATAAGCTGCCTCATTGCAAATTTTAGAGCAGTGTCAAAATATTTTCAGCGATGAGCCTAATTTTTTTTTCTAGTACATTTTCGAGCTTGTCATATACATTTCGGAGTGTTAGAAAACATCCATGGAATCATGCTTAAAACATCATTGCCAACAGAGTCATAATTTTAAACTCAAGTTATTGGTCTCCACAAATCGTACCTCTGTCACTCATTTAGTGTCCACTTGGGCAGCCAACACATCCTCTGTCAAAATAATGTCGACCCTTGACATGTCGGCATTCAACATTTCGTCATCCCTTGACATGTCGGCTGTCAACATGTTGGACAGATTTCCAAAATAATATCAGCTCATCAAAATGCATAACAAGTCAGTGTTGATTTCTCCTGTCAACATTTTGTACTGCCCTAAATGGGAAAGGAGCTGGCCATGGCCTATATTAAGGAACCGTCTCAGCATTCAACATTCACCAGGAGTGATTTTGGAAAACCATGGAAAGTCTAAATCAGTACGGCTGTAGCTGGAAGAGTGTTCCTTATAATCTTTAAAACAGCATTAGGAGGGGTGTTGCAGTCTGAATTTATTGCAGTACTGACCAGGACAAACAGACAAGAAGGTGCATAAGTCTGGGACCTTGACGGCATTGGTCATTATATGTTTAACTATGTGTTAGCAGCAGTTGTATGACATATAACTGTGTCTCAGATTGCTATGTTTAGGCACTGAGCTGACCATTATGAGTGAGAGTGGTGCAAGTTGTAGAGCTGTAATAATATCTAGTAATTGGGAATCTGGAGAATCATATTTACAAATAAATATTCTGTTAAATAATATCTGTCTTCTTGTATAGGTAAGTGGACCCCTTTATGGGTCTGAACAAGTAAGAATTTTTTACACAGTTCTTCGTAACAGACTTTAATACTTATACATTGACACATCTAGAATATTACTATGCAGGTAGTTCTTTTCTCAGAAGATCACATTTTTTGTCATTTTTATTTTCAATAGTGAAAGTATAACTGTTAATTTCATTGACTGTGGATAGTTACTTTAAATTGTGTAGGGCCTACATATCTTACTGAGACACAGTAGTTCCCACCCTCCCTCAATTAAGAAACAGTAGTTCCCCACCCTCCTTCAACCGCTTCTCCAGATGGCGCTTGTTTTGAACACTTAGAAGTTGAGAAAAAATGTGGGACATTGCAAACTAACAATAAAAAATTCTGGTATCATGATTACTTTACTGTATTAAAATGTTTTCATAATAATATTGACACCTTTCTTACTCTTTTAAAACTTTACATTGTTATAATTATCTTTTCAGGTACCTGGTAATGCAGTTGACGACAGTTTCTCGATATTCTCGTCTCTGATGAACAACCCTACCCTAGAAGTACTTTAGAGTCTATAGTACATCGCCAATGCAATGAGTCTGTACTTGCAGTCATTATCAAGAAATTTTCAAAACCTTCTCAAGAAACAAGCGCACAAAAATTTTAAAAGACTTCACATAAAGACTGCAATCATAATTTTGCGGTGACCTTACGCCGATAACCAGCCTTTGATACCCATTCCTCCTGAAAATTTTGCAATAAAATATTGATCTTTCCAGACATGTTGGCCTGTTAGTATGTTATTGTAGATTGTCGGTGTTAACAAGTTTTGTTCTGTATTAGGTACTCTTCTCTGATAATCAGTATTTACAAAAACCATGGTTCATTGTTACTCAAATAATCATTCTAACTCACAATGAGATAATAATAAAAAACTTGTAGGCTAAACATGGGAAAAGACATTTTCTGAGGATTTGATAAAGGTACACACTGAATATTTCAGTTTGATGCTACTTACCGAACACTTCTAATAATACCTGTGCAATAACAGTTGTGTGATAGCTATGTAATGATAATTTAGTTTGAGGCTTGTTGCCTTATAGCCATGTGTGACGTTCAAAAGAAATTCCTATGCCCACGACTGGTAGACTACTTAGCGATAGTTGGTGCCCGGCCCTCTGGTAGTGGGTCTGCAACCCGTGGAGGTTCTTCACCGCCAGTTCAGACGCCTGAACTGCTACGGAGGTACCCGACTGAGGACCACAAAGACTTCCCCATGCCACTCGACATGGTGTACTTTTGCCAGCCGGAAGGCTGCGTGTCTGTGGGACCCAGGAGAACTGCGCTCAGGGAGGCCACATCTTTTGTGTTCATGCTCACCGAGAAAGACTCGGGTAAGTACATGTAATATTTCCTTTACTTGGTCATGTGTGATTGTCACAGATCATTCTTGTATTGTTATTTCTCAATAGGCTGAGGATTTGGTGAAAAATGCAATTTTACAATAAATTTATTAATCTTCCATAATAATTGTAATAATGCAGAAACATACAATTGTGGTGTACAATATTTTGATATATAAACACTAGCTGTTACTATATTGTCTCGTGTTACTTACACACTTTTTGTTATGTTTTTTTGGGTTCAAATCAGGGGGTGCGTAAAATAAGCGAGAAATTTTTTTATTGCTCCTGAGACAAAAAACCATTTTTATGCTCCAGAGACGAATGAACTACTTTTGTGTTCCCGAGAGAACAACTTTTATGCTCTCGAAAAGTATTTTACTTTGAATTCAGACGTGAAAATGTAAGGTGCATAAGGTACTCAAGAAAATGAATGTGTTGATTCTACTTATTCTGATAAGCAAACATGATTGTTTTAGTGCTGTAATCTTGTGACAAATAACTGAAAATTGAACAAAATGTGTGCTTTTCTTATGTCAGAAAAGTATGTCTTTTTTTATGCTGACATGAAATTTAAGTTCTGTGTTCTTTGAATATAGTAAGTTAGTGAATACAAAGAAGCTGAGCTGAAATGATTGGTGTTTTTAGGCAAATGTCGGTATGGCATATGTGTCAATTTCTACCGCCCAATCGAACGTGCCTCTCCAGGCACAACGTCAGCAAACTCTAGGAGAGAAAGGCACTCGTCAACGTTTAGAAGAGAATCATGGAGGAAGAGCATGGAAAAAAGTTCAGACTCTGCATTTTCCAGGTTAGCTCATTTCAAGCATGTTCAAATGTATGTTGTAGTAGCTTGTGTTTCTATTTTATTGTTCAAAAAATCTTTGTTGGTATGTAATACATTGGTTTCCAGTGTGTTTTCTCACTGCATAATTATAATTGTCTATCCTGTACCAAGTGACACAAAATTATTATTTGCAGGATGGCTTTTAGCCAACTGAGGGTAGAATGAGTGTGCCCAGTGATGGTTTTAAACTTAGGTAACAAAAGTAATATTTCTCTAAAGTTGTCGTAATACAGTAACTCAGTGAGTACTAAGCAGTCCTTACTGTAACGTCTCTTTGATCAAATGCAGTAGGTGTGTTGCTATTTTTTTATTGGAATGTTAAATAAGCTTACTCATGCGTAAAACCAAGTAATCAATATTTCATATACCTTTTGAAACTACTGCCACCACCAGAATGAGCCTAACAAATATTTTTATATGTAGAAGTAAACTAGCACCATTTAGGATTTTTTAATTTCTCTTCATGCAGTTCTTCATTTTTATTCTTTGTACGTAACAGCTACATGGTAAATGGCATGCCTATTACAAGAGAATCCGACATATAATATAAAAAAAAAAGAAAACAATATAGCCATAAGACATCTCCAACAGAAGACTTAAAATAATTTTCTCATATTTGAATTTGAAAATGTTAGTTCCGGACTGATATTTTGGAGACAAGCAAACAAGGCCAATACCGAAGCCTATTTTTATCAGCGCACCAGGTCAGCAATTCAACAGCCATACTGTGAAATATTAAAATATACGACCCTATTATTGTTCTTTCTTGCCCTAATGTTCTGAAACTAGGTCTGGTGTGGTATTTGTCTGACTTTCTGAGCAATGTTAATAATTCTCAAAATAAAATTATGTCACAGTAATCTTTTAAATAATTTTCTTCAAGTGTTCACATGGAACATAATTTTTCTAATAACTGCTTGGCAGGCACATTTTCCCCCATTGTCAGTTGAAAAACACATTAACATGGAGTCAAAATAAAAAAAAAATGGTTTGCACAAGCCTATACAAAAATCTAAACACACTATGTGGGCTGATAACCAACAAGCACGTCTGTTGCCCACGTGCCTGGGCTGCTGCAACTTCCTACATCGTGGGTTCTCCTTCACTGCAAGGTACAGGGCAGGCGGCAGAGCGATCTGGAAGATAGCCACACAGCGTTTTTTGCAATCGAAGGGCACCTCAAAATGGCTTCCAAACAAGTGAACGTCAGTAACGCCCTATCTTCGCTATGCTTAACCCAGACCACTGTAAATCAGCGGCAATATTAACAACTAGCAGTTAACAAGGGGGCAAGTTTTCAGATGAGTGTCCAGACCAATTCTAAGGCTGTGCCCTTAAGCATCCCCCTCTTGTATAATTGGCTGTGCGTACAACATTTTTCCCGTACTCCTCGCCGTAATACTGACTGAGGCGAGGAGCTAGTCGGCTGCATGCATAGTCTTTTCTCTCTCTTTGTTTCATACTGTCCCATAATGTCTTATCAATGTGCGTGCAACATTCCTCCCTTACCCCTTACACTAATTCCATGACACCAACCCAATCTGCTAGCCAAGGTGCACTTGTCTCTCTGTTCTCTTCTTACTACTGTTGTGGCTTTCATCAGGGAGACACTGCCTCATACAAATTAAAATTTTTGGAGGGCGTGCACTGCACACCTAGTACTCATTTAATATATGCCACAGAGTCATTGAATAAACAAATTTATTAAATATAAAGGATATGGACAGCAGCATATTTAAAGTGATTGTCATTAAATTCTCACACATATTAAGTACAAAGATATAACAGACAGAGGTACTTACAGTTGAAACTTGTAAACAGGTACATACACACGAAGGGATGACACATATTTTTCCGCAGAAGTGTGGTCGAGACGTTTCATAAGTATTAAACTGGCTTCCTTGGGCGGCAAGGTGCTATGTCTAGCCGCCCGAGTAAGCCAGTTTAATACTTGCGAAACATCGCAACTGCGCTTCTGCAGAAAAGTGTGTGTCGTCCCTTCGTGTGTATGTACCTGTTTACAAGTTTCAACTGTAAGTACTTGTACCTCTGTCTATTACTTTGTTTGCCTAGCAGCCTGTTTCCCACCATTCATACATATTAAGTACAGCAATTCCTCATTTAACATTGCATTATGTTCCTATATTTTGAGAGATTATAGAAGACAACGTTATAGAAGTTTTGTTTTTCCGTTAGTATAAAATTAAAATCAATTGTTAGGTTCCCAGGTACTCCAAACTTAAATTTTTTTATATGTTGCATGGACATGCATTTTACAGGAACATTTTAAAGGTAGTTCAATCAACATGTATACAATGTGTACGCGGTGTGCAGTGGACGTCTTCAAAAAATTTTAATACTTCTTGCAGTTTGTGAGACACAGTTTTTCTCTGCTGAAAGTCGAGAGAAGCAAGAAGAGAAGAGAGACTACAGTGTGGGCTTGGCCAGCAGCTCACATTTGTGACAAGATTAGGGCAGCTGGGCAGATGGGAGTGCTGCTTGTGCGTTGATAAGACATACACGATGGGGTATTAAGAAGTGAAGAGAGAGACAAGACTACACATGCAACTAGCATAGCAGCTTGTGTCGATGTCTGAATTTGGGCAAGGGGTACGGAAGGAATGTTGCGTACACAGTGGGAAGTTTATAGCCAGTGTTTCTATCGTAGTAGGGGGAGCAAGGCATGTGGCTATCTTCCAGATTGTTCTTTCCATACAAAGAGGGAGAGGCTCTGCCATTATGTGGCTACGGTGATGGCATAGAGAGCTATGGAGGCCTGACAGGCATGTTTGTTGGTGATCACATTTTCGAGATGGGTCAAAATCCTCACCCCACATATTGTGTTTAATTTTTCTTTTAGGAATGTGTAAATTATTTTTTAAACTTTGATTGTTAGGGTATATTTTTATTTTTTTTATATTTTGAAATTTTAAAATTGACAATGGGGAAAATGTGATTGTCAAGTAGTTGTTAGAATAATTGTTTTCCATGTGAACACTTCAAGAAAATTATCTGAAATATTACTTTAATGTAATACTATTGTAACATTATTATAAAGTATAAATTGTTTAGTAAGGCAGGCCAATTCTACTGTTATCACTCCTAGTTTCATAGCATTGGGGCAGAAAGACTGGTAAATAAGATATGTATAGTTCTGTTTCAGAGTATGACTGTTGAATGGCTGAGGGGGTGCCATGATAAAAATAAAAGTGTGGAACAAACATGGTTTTTCAGATTTAAATCAGAGAGGGTAGTTAAGTCTACTGTTGAAGTAATGTCTAGTGGCAATATTGCTTTCTTTTCAGTAAATGTTGTGTTAGATCATTTGTAATAAGTGTGACAGTTATCATACAGCCAATATATACACAGCTTAAAAATAAAGATCCGCTTAATCAGCAGTTAAATGGTGCTATTTTAGTTCCACACAATAATATTTGGTAGACTCATTCGAGCCGTAGTTTCACATGGCGTATGAAATGGTTATGAATGAGTAGAAGCCTAATACATATTTTCGCTCAAGAGACACGACTAGGTACTTCTGTTACAAATAAAGCAGTAAGAAAATATGCTAATATTAACTCTGTAGTGTGTGTGAAATTTTTGTTAGTTACACCAAAGTAAGTGTTTTGCAACAATTTTTTATACTATACTCAACCTATACATGGTGAAACTGTATTTTAACAAATGATAAGTAAGTTATAAACAAATTTTTGCATTCGTTAATTGCAGTTATATATATATATAAACTGTACAGTTAAACAGCATATGATGTTATAGTAGGCCTACACTCTGTGGAGGCTCAGTGTTTACTTGAGGTCATTGCTCTCACTGGAAGTCAACAAATTTATCAAAGCCGCACCATTATAGAAAACCACCGTATTAATAATTAATGTAGTTATTTATTTTAGCCAGAAATTAATTTCTTTGTTTAAAATTCACCTTTACCACAAAATTACATAACAAGACAGCTCCAATGTTATAGCTAACTTAATTGCAAACAACTAACATTATAAAATATAGTAATTAAGTTAATGCTTTATAAGATATTATAGGAGGACTTAACTGAACTCACGTTATGTAATAGTGATATTCTGTCTAATACGGCCTTAGATGTGCATTTCTGGATGCTTGTATGATAAGTTCTCCTCCTTACTAACTCATTTAGTTTGTAAAATAACAGTGTGCGTCACTACTACAGTGGTGATAATTTTCTTACATTGCGATAGACTGAATGTGAAGTACAATTTTATTTTGGGCATTAGTAGTACAGTAATAATACAGTATTTCCCATGACTACAGTATCAAAACAGCACCACAGTCCTGACAGTTATTTTAAGAAACAGGCCAACTCAATAGTATTGGCAGGAATGCTATTGGCCAAAGAAATGTTTTTATAAAGCTGGAGAAGTTGGTCGAGACAGATCTCAGTGAGCAGTACTGTGTAAGAAACAGAAAATTTGTAGGTTAAGTGTGAGTCTAGTTAGAAGTATGTATGTGAGTTTTGACAGCATAGAATGTATACATCAGTGTCTGTTCTGTGATAAGACTATAGTTATTTTGACTAACCTTTAATGAATAAGGAAATAATATATGTGGTTATCACATACAACATACTTTATGATTAGAAGCCAGTTGTAATTGATTGTGGCCGGTGCACGTATAGAACTGAGAAATCAGGACTGCTGCCAGATGAATTTCTCAAATTCTTGCACCTCTAAGTATGCTTTGTTCACAATGTAATGAACATTTTTGAAAGTTCAGCTCAGTTTGTGTTTTAAATCCACTCATATCTTTCCACTGCATGTAAATAACATATTTAAAACAGAATTAGAATTGAACTTGTAATTCAGAAAACATACACAAGGTAGTCAGTGTGCTTTACAAAAGACAGTTACAAGGCATTTACGATAAGTAATATGACAAAATTAAATCTGTTAAACGTGTAACCAAGGTTTTCCCAATACCAGGGGCTAACCAGGTATTTAACAAAAGTGTAAAATAATTTATGGTTTCGAGATGGAGGTGAGAAATTAAAACAGACCTGTATACTATGCAGTTATTTCCTTTTGTATGTGCTATACTAAACTATAATGGCGAGAATGAAGAACAGTTTTAGTAAATTATTGAATATGCAAAGAACTAATGCACTTTAAAGAGAAAAACTGTTATCAAGCTGTAGGTATTACTAGGAGCTGAAAAATTTCGCAGATTCAATGACCTGCATCTTAGAATCAACTATTCTATGCATACTAAAGCCCCGACTATTTGTCCACTAGCTGCTACTCAGTGGAACAACAGACAATGAACGAATAGACGGGGCTTGAATATGCATAGTACAATGGATTCTAGCCTGCAGGTCATTGAATCCACAAAATTTTCCGGCCCCTAGGTACTACAAATGCACAATACCCGTGTATTTAGCCTCACGAAAGGACTGAGTTAACTTGATGGACACACCACCAAACAGGTGAAAACTTTATTCAGTTAACGTGTTGAGAGCATTGAGTACAGATTTTACACGTAGCTAGTCAGGTGTCTTCATAAACAAATTTTAGTGGAGGAAAGATACCTAGAAGATATTTACTACTCAGAAATAGAGTAACTAGATTCTAACATTTTTCATCACCTTTACACAAAAATTCTACAAAATTTATGTATGACAACTGATAACAGGCTAGTGAGTCTGGCCCCAGGCAAGTTTCATTATAGCAGAGCTCCCATTGTTTTCTTTCAAAGGGACTGAAAAAGTGAGGCAGAAGTCTACCTCCTTACGAAAAACTCATTGTACGAGTATGTCACCACCCACACATTTCACCAGCCAGGTGGATGTAGTATGTATCTAGTTTTCCATCCTAACCTGAAGTGAGATTTATAAACTGATACACTGAACCGTATTTACATTGTCATTTTCTTGACTCTGTGTAATGTCCAACACTATTAATTAATAAGGCAGTTTTTCGCTAGTGTATGTAATAATATTTAATAACTTAAATAAAATTTAAAAAACTGACCAATGCCAGACTTCTTTAGATCCCAGGCCCCAGTTCAATTGACACACACCTTTTGCCAAGACTCTCTTTGACGGCCGCCACGGCCTTCTGACTTTGATTCGTATTTAATACATGAGGTGGTTATATTATGTAACCTGCTGGCGTACTGCAGAGCCTTGGGGTTAGCGAAGTTTGATGATGTCAGTACTTAAGAAATCTAACGAACACACTGTCGGAGCTAGTATTTGGCTAATGTATGGTAAAATGTGATTTCTCATAATTGTTGCTGTCCCTTTGCTACCATTTTCGGATTCTTTGAGACTTCTGTGCTAATAAAATATGTATATTGTAAATTGTTACTAATATTTTGTTTAACAAATTTGTTGTTATGTTAGCCATAGCAAAGCTATAGCACTTATTATTCTACATAATGATTTATCTCATTACTACGATTACTGAACTCATGGGGAATTCTGTTTTAACACAGAATAGAATATATTATTTTAACATTCCAAGTATGTTTTTATTTTAACGTCTGAAATGTTGATCTTGTACACTCTGCGCCACCTATTAACCTGGTTGCCTTAACTTACAAGTATGTTACCTTAAATTACAAGTTTATACACAAGATGTCAGTTGTAATGTAATAAAAATACTTTTATTGCAGTAAAATTTTATCTGCCAGCACCCAGCCAAGTCTCCCTATTGAGCATAAAGTGCCATTTGAGAAAACAATGTGCTGATGACCAAAACATCTCGAGCCAGCAGGGAAATTGAGAGAGTCCATTCCTGCTTCAGGAAAGTTTAAGGTGGTTCAATTCAATACTGGCAGGGGTCAAGAATGTATCAGTGAGAGCTGCAGTGCATGCATTATATCTGTCAATCAAAACATTATTCATGATGGTGGTTGTATACAGTGCAGTACCGGGAGGTGGCGTTAACTGTTTGGTAAATAATAGTTCCAGCAGTGCCAGGTGGTTTTCCTCCCTCCAATGGTGACAGTTTGGAATAACCCTTCGCAGTCTCCCACATGCTCCCCACCACTAAGCCGCACAAAGATTATTATCTCATTTGACATTCAGTCTATTAAGTCGAGGTGGCTGACAGTACTTCTGAGAAATAACTCCATCTATAATGATAATAGAAGATACTTTATGCTTCAACAATTCTGCTTGCAAAATAAAGTTGCCAGTTCAACCTCTGGCTTGTGTTTGTTCATGTGGTTACTTATAGCTTTTTCTTGGGCATAGGTATGAGGAAGAAGGAAAGATGGCATTCAGCTACTGGGAAATACTCGTTGCATACATGTTTTCCAAGCTTGGCATTGGAGAATCCTATCCTCTGAAGGAGAACAGAGCCAGGTAGACATTCTATGCTTGTCAGGATGGTAAGGGAATGGAATATGCTGCGGGACAAGTTGGTGACTGTGAGGGGGATGAGAAAGTTTAGGAAGAGTTTTATTTCGGAGAGAACTTGTCACCGGGCAGCTGCCCAATAATTGCGAGTGTTAGATAGATTTATTTACAGACTTGTGTGACAAGCACATGGCAGGAGAAAGGTGGGTGGTGAGGGGGTGGGACTATGGTAAGTTGGTTTAAAATGATAGCATTGGCGTTTAAGAGGCTGTGTCAGTGTTTCAGGCGCATGTATGCAACCCGCATTAACCCCATATAAATCAAGGCTAATATTACTATCGCTCTAGCAATAAGAGTATTACACATATCACAATTATCTTCCCGTTTTATCAAATACACAGTCGTTCTTATTTTCTCTGTTTTCGTCGTTGTCAAGTTTAAAGAATGGTTGACTAC
>PNEQ01056831.1:9064-34816 GCA_003012365.1 Medauroidea extradentata
AAAAAAAAAAAAAAAAAAAAAAAAAAAAAAAAAAAAAAAAAAAAAAAAAAAAAAAAAAAAAAAAAAAAAAAAAAAAAAAAAAAAAAAAAAAAAAAAAAGAAAGAAAGAAAAAAAGGTTTGGAAAATGTTTATGCATAAAGTTGCTGTCATATAAACAAGTATTTTTATGGGGAATTTAGTTTTGTGTACTGAATATTTTGGCAATCAACTAAGTGTGTTTGTGTATAAATCAGTTGTGGTAGAGGGTTGTTTCCACTGAAGCAGGTATACAATAAAGAATGTAAATGTCACTAAAGCTTGCGGGTACAGGACCTAAATTAAGAACTATGAGCCCAGCAACCACCCTTCTATTGTCAGTAGTAAGGACGCACTATCACCCTGATGTTTGTGTTCCTGAACATGTGAAGTGGCGATAAATCAACATCTACTATACAAATGGAACATTGACCTTCCGAATTCAATTTCAGATGCATGATGATACGTATGCAGGGGACATAGAGCAACTGTTATCCTATTCCATACTACGGAAACACTGAGTCACCTCCTTTATCATTTATCCCATCGTACACATCGTCATGAATTAAGAAACGAATTGATATAAGAAAAAAAATGGTACTTGTGTTCGAACACGTTCAGACGCTCGAAGTCGCAGTATTATGACAATACCAACATGTAGGCAACCCTAGTATCGTAAGACTAGTAGAGAAGAGACTCGAGTAGTAGTACATGTGACAAGCTTCCGTGGATCATTAATGAAGTACAACCCTGTATACGGACCATCATGCATCTAAGCATCTAAATAAAACCCGGGAGGTCAATGCTCCATTCGTGGTAGATTATGATTTATCGTCACTTCATATGTTCATCAACACAACCATCATAGTGGTTGTACGCACCTACAATTGGCAATAGAGGGGTGGTTCCTGTATTCATTGTTCTTTATTTATATGTATCTACCTGTACCCGCGAGCTTTTCCGCCATTTACATTCCACCCTTTTTTACAGGACTATCAGTGCAACTGCCGTAAACTATAATTCCAGCGAGAGTTGAATATGATAGAGTGAGGTGTGTTTGCGCAGTCGTGGTAACCCTGCAAGAGAGCATACGCTCCTGCCGTCCTGGAAGCTCGCTGCTCAAGATGTTCCCTATACTCACGTGGTTAAGGCACTACCATTGGAGGGAAGACTTCGTAAGCGACCTGGTGTCAGGTTTCACCGTCGCCATCATGAACATACCTCAAGGTATGCACACTTTCTTTGTCTCAATACTATTTCAGGTGCTCCTATGAACCACTGCAATAGTCCATGAAAGATATTTAAAATAGGACATATTGCAAGAAAAGGTTTTTTACATAGAAATTCGCAGAAAAATTCGTAGAATTACATATCCAAAATCCACAGAAACCCACCTTCCAGTTTTTACTTATTTTTTCATTTGTCCCTGTAAAATGCGGAAAAATTAATAAGTCAAAAAACGGTGCATCTCACGACAAAACTTACAGAGAGAAAAATAAAAGAGCACAAAAATTACCATAACATATCCAAAATTCACAAAAATCCACTTTTAACTACTTCTATTTCTGGGATTCGTACCGGGAAATAAATTAAAAAATTAAATAAGCCGAAAATAGCGCACTATACAGCAAAATATTTCTGATTAAAAGGTAAAGTTTCTAGCTTTTCCCATAAAGTATAAAAATTTAATACTCATTCATATAAAATCAGAATTTTTTTTTTTTTTTTTTTTCAGAATTTGTCCCGAAAAGGCTATAGTATAATAAAACCGAAACCGCAAATCATACGCCAAAAACTATTAAGTGCACAAAAAAATGCATCACACGCCAAATACGTTGGGCCGTTACTAAAGAGCATTAAGTTTTACCTAATAAAATAAAATCCACCAAAACCAACTAAAATATCATTATATGTGTTTTAGTATACAGCATGTCGCGGGAAAAAACCCTTTTAATGGCTTTAATGGTTTTTTAAGTCCACTGCAGGAAACACCAGTATGTTAGGCCTACTTAACATTCGAATGATTTCATCCGCATTCCCTTGTACTGTGTGGATTTATGCCTTGCTGTTATGACCCTTTCAAGTCTGAAACTAAAAAACTTAAAATAAAATAATGTGGATGTGTGTGTGTGTGTCTGTAGGGTTTTACCTGAATACTAGTTTTCAGTTTAATGGCATATTCCTGACTTATTTTCACACACACATTTTGCGCATAAACAAAGCAGGGTGTAACCATCAACAAAATGAACTCACATTCTTGTGCCATGCAGCGAGTATATAGATCTGAGTAATGTGTCTGAGCATGGCTGAAAGTATTAGTGGATTTTTGTGCCGGCGTGTTGCACTCTTGCCTAGTGTTCCATTAGATATTTCATTTATAACGGATTATAGCGAGCTTGATATATGCTGTACGTATTTTATGGTGTTTAATTTTTGTTAAGATACTCGTGACAGTACATTTATAACGTAATAATAATTAGTATATGTAAAACCGTTGAAAGGTGCCTCAAAAATTCATAAAAAGCTGTGTTAACAATTTTATGAATGGATTGTAAAAAAAATCTGCACCATGTGATAGAGAGGTCCAACGTAATATATCTGAAGGACAGCATGTACATTCAGATTGCCGGAAAAAGTTCACAGATGAGAGGTGCATAGCTCAGTTGAGAAAATTACGTGAAGAACCCGATTGAGAGACTGCCTTGATTTCTACTAAAAAAAAAAAAAAAATGCTTTCCTCAGTTACAAAATTCAGTTTTTATGAGAATTGGTTTTATTGTAGACAGAAAGCACAAATTGATGTTCCTGTAACAGAAACACATGCAGTGAAAACCGACGCTGTAAAGTTTGACATAGCTGTGTAAGGAAAGAAAATATGATTAGGACGTTTAGAGTGTGTTAACAATCGTTTTTCAGCTTATGCTATATTTCATCACAAACAAGTGTGGTGTTAACTTCCGTACTTTCCGAGAATTTCCTATAGTTTCAAGGAGTTAATTTCACTGACTGAAAAGAAAGGACGCCCAAGAGATGACAAAAATAATCTGGCCTTCCTTAAATGGAGCAATTTGAAATGGATGCAGAACAGTAAAATCAATTGAATTACAGGACGTGATAAGACATTTCACAAGACGACTTAGAAGCTTATTCAGAAAAATTTAAGATTACAAGAATTACTGAGCAATTTCATGGCACAGTTTTGTTTCCTAAAATGCTTGGGTCTAAGAATGTCCTTAGTCTCCATGAAAGTGTCAGTGAAATTTGGGTTTGATTCCACATCCGAGAAATCAACAGTAAGAGTCCAAAAGACGGAAAATTCAATATTTTAGTAGATTTTGGTAAATTTTATTTTTATTTCATAAAACTTTCTGCGCCTTAGTTACGGTCCGACAAATTTTGACGTGCGACGCATTGTTTTCCGTTTATTGCCGTTTAAAAATGTTCCCTTTGACAAATCCCGTATAGCGAAAAGTTCATTACTTTTTAAGCGGAAAGAAGTAAATTTATAATGCAATATTAGATACTATGTGTTCTTTTGTTCTCCACAGTTTTTGGCATACAATGTGCAGTTTCGGTTTTATTGTACTACGGCCTTTTCTGGACAAATTCTGGAAAAACAAATTCTGATTTTATGTGATTAGGTATGAAACTAGAATAGATTACGGGAGAAACTAGGTGCTGTACCTTCTGATCTGAAATATTTTGATGTAAGGTGCGCCATTATCGATTTTTTTTTCATTTTTTTTTTCTGGGACGAATCCCGGAAAATAAGGAAGTTATAAGCAGATTTTCGTGAATTTTAGATACGTTTTGGTAAATTCTCTGCTCTTTAATTTTTCTCTCCATAAGTTATGACGTGAGATGCACCACTTTCGACTTATTAATATTTTCCGCATTTTACCGGGACAGGTAAAAGCAGAAATCAGAAAGGGGGAGAGAGAGCTGTGAGGATCACGACTCACGACAAAAAAAAAGTCTGACAACTGGCGCGCAAAATTTGGCCTTCGTATTCATAAATTTAGCTCATGAAATAATCGTAGGTGCCACTAGCACTGGGGTGTTGCTACATCTAATACATACTTAGATTTAAGTCGTAAGCGGGTCTATAGGTCATTGGTAGCACGCTATGAACATTTCCTAGTACAGCAGAGTTAAATAAACAAATACCGTATGAGGAGAGAAACCGAGGGCCAGGGTACAGCACCCGAGAATGTAGACTTACTATCGATCACTGGTAGGCACCTGCTTGCTCTGGAGAGTGACAAGAAACGAGGCCATACAATGGAGATAGAGAGAGAAGAGCGGAGGAAACGGGAAATCCCCGAGAAGAACTATTTCCACATGTGAAAATACAGGGTCCAACCCAGCCGGAAATCGAACCCGAATCGCTTTGGTGGGAGGCGCATGCGCTAGCCACTGTATCTATCGCAGCTCCTCCACAGAAGTTAAAACATCAGGAACTAAATCAGTCAGTAAGAAAAACCTATGTAGCGCTGTAGAACTTGATGGAGTGTTCTTCTGAAGACTTCCACGCCGACGGAAGTAGTATGATAGTCACTTTTTAAGGAAATAAAACTAAACTATAATATTTATTGGTACACATTTCTTTAAGGAAACTCAAACTTTTGTAAATATAGCCATATCAGGCATTTCACTTAAACATTGTTAGTTATCACAGACATAATACTTTTTCCTCGTTTCATCGCAGTGGTTTGGTAGGCTGAATACGCCTTATTATACTACTTCCTCCGTGTGGGTCAGAACTATGTATTTTGACACGAGTAATGAAAAATATTGAGTGATTATGTCAAGTGGTTTCCCTGTGATTAGTAACCTTTTCTTCAAATGTATTGTTTTTCAGGCATGGGATATGCGATTCTCGGAAATGTTCCGCCGATAGTTGGAATATACATGGCTTTCTTTCCTGTGCTGGTGTACGTAATTTTTGGAACGTCAAGACATGTGTCAATGGGTAAGCATCTCAGTGTCATAAATTTTACTCACCTCGTTCACATTATCATCACACATACACAATATAGTTATATAATGAGGTCTTTTGCAGTTCTACAGAGTGCGGCAACATAACTTCATGCTTTGAAATGCGCGACATTCAGGTTGTAGATGTCTTAGCTGGGCGGAAGTGGTCTCATTCGAGAGGCGTTGGTATAAAGTTTTGTTCCCCACTGCTGTCAATCGACATCATACGTTGGAACAGTGAGGAGCGTATGTGAACATGTTGGAGGAATTTTTTCCCCCGCGGCTTAATGAAATGAACAGGGAACATTTCGATTCCAAAAAGGAGCAACAGCCTGCACGTCAATGGCATCGATGGCTGTTTTGAGGGAACACTTTACGGAGCGCCTCATCTCAATAAGTGGCGATTTTAAGTGGCCAGCCAGCTGCCCCAATTTAGTCCCTTATTATTATTGTTATTATTATTATTATTATTATTATTGTGATTTGATATCCTGCGTTTATGTCAGCCGTCCAAGGACCCTACACGTCCTGAAGGCCAACATCCGGGCATAAATTGCCAATTTTCCCCCTGATATGCTGGTAAGAAACATGAGAAACGCCAGAAATCAGCTTACTCAGCGAATGGATTATTGGGGAGAGGAGTTACCTACCTGATTTGATTTTCAAAACTGTGTAAAACCAAACTTTAGATAAGTACCTATAGTATAAAAATTCAAATGGAATATTTCTGATTCACATGATGGGTTTTATTGCTGTGTTAAGAAAGGAAGTTATGTTGCCGCATCCTGTATATTATGTTACAACAGTGATACAAAGTCCCCATTCCGACACTAGCAGATTGCACTGACCTGTTATTTCAGTGATACAAACTACAGTTCTGATACTGCTAACTACCACTGGTAGCCACTGAGGATGGTTTTGGCTGACTCCTCGTGCGAGGCTACAGTGGCTAAGGATTCCGCTGGAGCTTTGTAGGACGTGTAGTGCAAGTGAAACCAGATATCAACGTGAGATTTACAACATCTGTCTTCTAGGAAGCTTATAAACATTCAACTTGTTTACGATGATATATTAAAATACTGTAGACGCGGAGTCTCATGAGTAAAAAATGTATGCCTACTTGAGATGAATTCCAGATAGTAGATGTCAATGTGAAAATTCATTAATATTTACTCACAGTTGACAAACATAGATAAAAAAATTTGTGTGAAAGTGTCCCAAAATCAACACACGTGTCCAAAAGTCACCCCACTTACGATACATTTACTATACATACAAATACTTTTTGAGAAGGTACTGAAAAATGCCATTCAATTAATGTAATGTTTTCTCATAAACACTCTACCGGATAATTCCATGGAATAAAATGATACTTTCATATAAGCATTTGTTGATAAAATTCGTAATTCACGTGCGAGTTTCTTTTTATTTACAAGTTCATCAATGCCAATCGTACAAAAACTCTCAAACAACCGACAGTAACTAAATACTTGCTGGTTATTGGTACGGTTCCATTACACGCTAACAAAACACAGACCATCAGTGAGTCTAGTGCTCTTCAGCAGTAACGGATCGCAGACAAAATGAAGCATTCTTATTTACTATAGACTAGCTCAGTATAAATTATTTCTCGATGGGCGTGCTTGCTTTTTGGATGGTCTATCTTGAATAGTTTTACAAACTTATATTTTCCTATTTTATTTAATTTATTTTATCCAGTAGGAAAACGTATTTGTAACAAGTTTTACTCTGAAACAAACAACACCTTGATATCTCAGTCGGTTGGCTGAATATCAAAGGTTAAGCGTAAACAAATTTTCGCATTCTCACCCCTTTAGTGGTCGTTTCAGAAAGCTCATATAATAGCATTTTAATAATTTGTATATGTATCCAATTGACGTGAAAATCTTGACGATAACCCGTTTGGACAAAGTTATTGACGATTCTTTTACAAACACAGGGAGGTCAAATGTTTAGAAATCCTGAAATTTATATTCCGATATTTACGTAGTCACCATCCGAAGCTCATATTTCGACCAGTTCAATAGCTATAGAGTATTTATCTTAGATATATTCCACAACTTCACACATACATGAGATGCATATCTGGCATTTCTTCGTATGTATACTGCCTCTCCATGTTGTGTGCCCTGGCACATACACTAGCGGTGCTAAGCGAACGATGCACCCCCGCGCAACTATCTTGCATGACCATCCTAGCAACGCGGTTTGCGTATCTGGTAGGCAACGAAGTGCACCCTCACATGACAATCCTCTCAAATAGTTCACAGAAAAGTGTTCCATAAAGGTAACGTGTATTATGTATGTGTATTACATCTGTGAAAAGCTATAAAAATACCCAAGTATTCCACGTGCATTGGTAGGAACATACGACCCCTTTTGGTTCTCGATGTAGGGAATGTTTGTACTGCACAGTAGTTGTGCAACCGTTTAATATTAACGTAAAGTATTACATCATTTATAGATTCTTTCGTTATTGTCAAGTAGGTTTTATCTATTTTAGTTGAAACTTTTTAAAACGTTGTTTTGTAAGGGTGGGTATATCTCTTATTAGTTACACGTGTAAAATGTTCTACCCCAGTTTAGATAGAGAATCACCTCACGGTGTTTGTACCTGTTGGGACGGTATCGTGAACTTATTTAAGTGTGGATAATGTTGTTTACAGTGATTGTCCACAATAACTTGTGCAGTGAGCGCATCAAAACACATGTACGCAGTATTGCCTGTGATCTCCTGGCATTCTATCGCTACAGCCAACGCTTCGCGTGCATTTTTGACAACTATTACTTCTAGATAGTTACAATAAGAGGACCATTTTATTACAAAGCTCACATTTATCAATAAAACATTTTCAAATGTTCCAATATGCCGACGGTAATGCAAGTTGAATCCAATTGGTGTGGCCACCCCTGTTATTTTAGTAAGGGGTTGAAGGTATCAAACAGCATTTGATGTAGGTTTTAAGCCCCTATTAACATAAATCAATATTTAGAGTTTTGTCGTTTTACATAATTTAGTTTCAGATATTATAATAACTTTTGTTTTTAAAATTTGATAATCAAAGGCTCACGACTCCCTGAACATCAAGCCTAGGTAATAAATGTCCTGCATATTTTCTACTATATTTTTCATAAGGAATCACCTCACTGCGTCTGTAGCTGTAGTTCAGGAACGTTCTGTATACACTAGCTGCCCGGCCACGGCTTTGTCCACGTTGAATTTTAGAAGGAAAAACAATAACAAATGCTTATCGTGCTCATGAGATATTGAAGAAAAGGCGAACACACATTTTACGACTTTCTACCCCAAAGTGTTTATGACATGTCGAGGATATCGGGGTAAGTAAACACCTTTTACACCTTTTCACCCTTCAGTGGTAGCTTAAAGCGCACGGGAATAACACACATACATTTTCAAACTTCAGTGAGATCATGAACTCTTCTGCCAGCTGCCACTAATATTAAATTACTATAAATTTTTAAAAAATCCTGAAACTGCTTGTCAGAGACATGCGTAAGCTTCGTATTGAAGCATAGTTACCTAAATATTTCAATGGGTTTAAGAGTTATCGAAGACTGATTGAAAATCCATTTTAGGGATTTTCACCCCTTTAATTTTCGAATTTCGAAAAATCACGTAATATGCATTTTTGTAAGCTTTTCTCTGAAACAAAATTTTCCTTCATATCTTAATGGGTTTAACAGTGCTACCAAGGAACCATTGAAAACACATTTCACCCCTTTTAACTTCCTTAATTTTCGGATCTAGAAAAATTAATTTTAATGTATATATGAGGAAATAATCTAAAATGTATTTCACGTCTTTTGCATCCCTTAACGAAACAATTACGAAAAATCTGGAGGTCCCGTTTTAGACATTTCTATAGGTATCCAATTTAAGTAAAAATCACAACTATAGCTAATTTGGTTCGACCTATACAGACGATTAAATAAAAAAACAACAAACTCTCCTTGACCCCTCCCCCCAAAAATTCATATCATAAAAGTTAATTTTCGATACGTCATAAAATTACTTTCGACTATTCACGTAATCATAATTCTGAGGCGAAAATCAATTCTATATCTCGAAGATATTGTAAGATAACTACGAATAATCCAAAACACATTTAACATCCTTTTACCCCTTTATGAGTAAAATTTCAAAATAAATCCTTAATTGATAATATGTATTTGTATAAGGGTCACACTGAATTAAAAATCGTGAGATATTTCGCCCCTTTTCTCCCCCTTTGTGATGACGGGTATTCTGCCTGAGGGCAGGTTTAGAACCACAGAGGACGCCGTGAAGGGAACCACGACCCCTCTGAGGACAGCTAGGCGAGGTCATTCTGCGCTGGTTCTTTCGTAGTATGGCGATAAGGGTCAACAGAACACCCAGTCCTGAACCCGCAGAGGCTACTGTAAATATTGACCTCCCTGGCCGGGAATCGCATCCGGGACCCTTTGCCTAGCAGCCATGGACTCTTAACAACTGAACCAAGCGGACGGACTTTCTCTCCCTTAGGTATCAAATTTCTAAAAAAAATTTTCTTAGTGCTCGCCTATACCTTGAGTAAAACCCACACAAAATTTCACGTTTCTATGGCCATCGGTTTGGGCTGTGGCTTTGTATTGCAGTCAGACAGTGAATAGAAAATATTTGTAAGAGTTCAAGAAATATTTAGCGAGCATTACTGAAATGCTGTTATCATGATATTGTTTCAAAGAGTGCGGATAATAGCCTATAGGAAAATTACGAACGCAGTCCAAAAGCATAAGTTTTGCCAAACACTAAAATAAGAATTGTTCCCAGGAAGATGTGTGGGACAGTACTAATATTAGAAAACTAATTTCACTGATCTTAACGTTGAGTATGTTCCGTATAAATGCGTGGATATGCTGTTCTAGCCCAACCTTGGGGAGCAGATGATTCTTTATAAAAAGTGGAAGTCTCAATAAAATATTGAGAGATGTATCCACCTACGAAAATTAAACGCTTATATTTTAAATTTATAAAATATGGAAAACCACAAAGCAATAACAGTCAACGCAGTTTTGCATATTACCCTATGCTAATTTTACTTCAACTTGAGAGTAAATTATTCTGAAAACTACTGCCCTCCATGAAAACAATAACGGTGGCTACTCTCTAATCTCTCAATATTTTTATAATTCAGTTTTTTTGTTTGTATTTTACATTTTTGATAAGATCAATCAACCTTTAAAATCTGACCGGTTATAACTTTATTTCTTTGAATTAAAAATGTAACAGTTTAAAATGTTCAGCGTTCCTCGATATGAGTTCTACAAAAATGTACGGTTACTCGCACGCATAATTAGTGTGATAACTGCTTAAAGCTGGGGAAATTTCAGCCGAAGGCGAGTGAAAACTGTTGAGGGCTGCCACTTCTGAGAGATAACTTACAGGTAGATAACAATAATAACGTTAATTTTTAACAAGAATATTCTCATATCCGACATTTTAAATATGCGTATCAAAAAATATGTTTTCTTACGTAGCTACCTACGAAATACTAAGCGTTCAATATTTCGGTGCAGTGTCCAGGTTTATTTACTGTTAATGTGGAAGATATAGCATGTAGTATTCCGCATTGTAGATTTTGAATCATACCAAGCCATAGTACCACAGGTACGTTAATATTGGTTGACGGCAGTAAATACCGTGCACCAGTGGCAAAGCGTGGATTTGATCCAAGGGATGCACTGCTGGGTAATGACTGTATACAACGTTGGCAGTCTGTGCACCTATAATACTGGCTGATGCAGATACACTAACCATCCAATAGTGCAAGAGACGAAGAACATATTCTACAGTAACACGGCTTCAGTAACAACCAATTAAAAACTATTGGCTGTGTCCTCTAGAAATCTTAATTCCCGTGCTCAGAGTGTACACTTAGTTCAAATACCCCTTCCCTTTTAAAGTGAATCCACTTCGAGACTGCAGTGCACATGTTTTATCCTTGTAATTGTGTCCCGTGACGAAGGTACTCGTACCGTATTTCAGGTACGTTTGCAGTGGTAAGCATGCTTGTGGCGAAGACGGTGTCGACATATGCGCCTGACTCTGGAGGGCCTATGTCTTCCGCGGGCAACGAGACTGTACCTTACGTCTCCGAGCAGCTGACAAGATACACTCCCATCCAAGTGGCCACAGCCGTCACCTTCATGGTCGGCATCTACCAGGTAAGTAACGTCACGGGCAGCGTGAGGTTTACTTGTGGGTGCAAACAACGATGTGCTCAACTCCGCTTGATAGTCATTTATTTTCTGTTTAACACCAGGTGTCTGAGAGGAAAGAATCTTGGTTAAAAATTTATTTGTATTTTAGTTGTTGTGACGGGGTAATTTATATGGCCAGAACTGTACTTGCACTGCTGTTGTGATCGTCCAGAACTCGCAACAAATGAAAAATGTGACTTGTATTTAAATTTTTAGCGATTAAAGTTAACATAAAAGTAATTAATATTTGCAAAAACAGCTGAGTACGTTAAACCGTTATCATTATTTAACACGATAACTGTAAGCAGACCATTCTGAAAGGAAAACTTTGGTAAAGACATGATTAGAGGTGCGTCAATTTCGCGGAATCATATAGCAGTAGCTTAGATTTCTTAGCCTTAACAGACTGGCCACACTTTATTACCCATTGGCTTCTTCTAATCGTACTAATGGACATCATGTGATTGCCCTTTGAATTATTTCCTTAATTTCTATTGGCTTGCAGTAATCAAAGACATGTCATGATTAGCCGTTGGCTAACGATAGAGGTGAGAGTGAAGTGTACGTTCTAGGTCTTCAACTTGAACTACGATATATCTGCGGAGTTGGCATACCTTTACGTGTGCTCTATTCGCATATATGGCTAAGTTATGGCCACGTGTAACCAAGAAAGTATTTTCTCAGGTCGTTATGTATGGGGTTTTATCAACTAATACCCTTTGCAGTATATGTTTTTAAATGAATCCGCCAACATGCCAAACTCTGTGAGTGTCACATGATTGTATCTTGAACACCACTGCAATAGGGACCGCAGTGGCCGAATGGTCAGACCATTCGCCTCCCACCATGGAGATCCGGGTTCAAGTCCCCAGGCTTTTACATTTGGGAATCGTGCCGGATGGGTCTGTTCGTCAGCGGGTTTTTCTCAGGGATATCCCATTTCCCCAGCCTCTTCATTCCGGCGCAGTTTCGTGCTCACCTAAGGTCCCCTCTCACCAGTGCTAAAGACCTCGATGTTAAGTGCTGACGAAAATCTCTCACTAACTCACCACTGGCATACAGATTGCCAGTCCCTGTGAACTGAGTAAAGATGAAAATAAAATCTGCAAATAGAAAATATGTTAACTAATGTTTTCTGCAAATAGAAAATATGTTAACTAATGTTTTCTGTTTCGAATGGTCCATTTTAACGCAGCTTAATGGAAGTTGGTTTTATCCTGGAGTATTCGATGTACAGAAAGTTGCAAAATTAAATGTCAGTATTTTGGGGAGACAATAGTCGTTGCTAAAGAAACAAAACTGTTTCATGAACATAGGCACAAAATCGCACCGATACTGTGCTACATGTCTCATACAGTGCATGGCGCGCAAGCTTGATCACATAGTGCAATGCCTATCGTCCAATTAAACACGACTCTTGGCATGTATTTGTTAATAATAGCTGCAGTTGTATTCCAAAGTTATTTAATTCAGGCCGCACGCTATGCACTATACAATCGTAATCTACAGTGTACCGTAGTGCAGATATGATGCTTCGGACCTATGATCATACAATATATATTGTTCCTGTAGATGTACTGGATTGTTCCTCAATTATATCGTCATTCAATTCCGCAGCATCCTGTATTTCAAGTTAAAGGAATGAAGTGCACAGTGGGGAGAGTGTTTGGCCAGCACTTACCATCTACCCCCAGAAAAAACTGCCATATTTCTTACGTTGTTAACACTAAACTAAGAAACGAACGACGACGAAACGTAACTAGTCGTATCTATATGCGTCATAAATAATTTGGTAAAAGGATCAGAATTTGAAATAAATTAATAAGAATTTGTTATTATTGTTTTCTTTCAAATCCTGAACTATGATAAATGATTTACGACACCTAAAGATACGACTACCAACGTTTCGTCGTCGTCCATCACTAAATTTAGTGTTGAAAACGTTATCGAAATTGGTGTTTTCTGGGGGGGTAGACGGCACTAACAGCGAGCTAACGTTAGAGAGATTTGAGGTGATATTGTCATACCGAGGGAAAATAAGGAGGGAGGAAACGTCAGTTTCTCAAAAAAAAACCGACGTATACATGCAACGTCTGACACATTCCCCGCATGCGACGGTTGGGTTCGACTCCACCAAGGATTCTAATTTGAGCAATGTAAGTGTTTAAGTTTCATATTATATCCAAGCGGAAAAAGTGAACCCATTTGAACATGTATTCATAGCATAGTTGTGAATAATGAGAACATTTAACTTTGTGTGTTTAACCGCTTTCTTTCACCATCCTGTTGTGTTAGTTAACGAATAATTAAAGTATTAATGCTGCTGTACTGCCGAAACACTATATCGTTCGCTATGCGCTGCTCTTGTATGACAGAATTACAAACAGTTTTTAAATATATCGGTATTAGTTGAAAACAAAATAAATACAAAACAAAACCAAATTATATGTCTGTGTGTGTCCAAACATATGCATATACACGCAAAAGCCTATTCAGAATTATTTTAGGGCTTGTTACCGTATTTCTGACGAAGTTTATTTTAAATTTTACCCAGACTTCAATATTAATACAACACTTTAACTACGATTCTTAGAAAACTGTCTTGAAAAATAACATATTTTACCACGTTAAATTACACTATAAAAGTTTGCTATGCTTTAGCGAACCAAGTACCTATTTTTTAGAAGGGCCAACGTAACTGAATTTTCAGTAACATTTTACTCGTACATGGAATTGTAAGAAAGATTTAATTTGAGATTGGGGCATACAGGAAACATAATAGGGTGCCATTAAATGTTGAAATGAATTTATTTATTCAAGCAATCATCTTGGAAAATACTATTACATAGATTAATATACTTGCAGGCGTTTTCTCACAAAACTTTGGACTGATTTGGTTGAATTCGTGTGTGTGTATTTTGTAAAGACCATATTAATTCCAAACAAACAGTTAAAGTAACAAAAAAGGGTTTAATAAGGATAAATTCTGCATCATGCGATAAAGGGGTCCAGCTTAATATATCTGAAGGAAAGCATGTACATTCAGATTGCCGGAAAAAGTTCACAGATGAGAGGCGTATCACTCAGTTAAAGAGCAAATTATGAGCAGAATCCGATGGAGAGCCTGTCTATGGTTTCTCGTAAAAAAATGTGTTTCTCAGTTTAAAAATTCAGTTTTCACGAGGACTGTTTTTATTGAGGACAGAAAGCACAAATTGATGATCTTGTAACGGAAACACATGCGGTGAAAACTGTATGTAAGAAAAGAAAATATAGTAAATGGGCTAGGGATGTACTGGACGTTTACAGTATGTTAACGATCTTATTTAAACTGCATGCCATTACAAGTGTGATGTTAACTTCCTTTCTTTCCGAGAAATTCCTGTTGTGTAGCACCTGTGCTACACAACAGACTGAAGAGAAAGGCCGCCCACGAGATGAAGAAATGAATCTGGCCTTCCTTATAGCTATGGAGGAATTTGAAGTGTATGAAGAACAGACAAAAACAGTTGAAAAAATACAGGAAACTGTGAGAAGACGTTTACGAAGCAGCGTAGAAGCTTATTCAGAAAAAATTTTGATGACGAGAATTTCTGAGCATTTTCGTGGTTCAGTGTAGTTTTTTAAAAAGCGTGGGTCTAAGAATGTTATTAGTCTCCATAAAAATGTAAGTGAAATTTGGGTAAAACTCCACAACAGCGGATGCAACAGTAAAAGTCCTAAAGACGGAAAATTCGAAATTTTAGTAGATTTGGGTAAATTTTATTTCTATTTGGTAAAACTGTCTGCGCTTTAGTGAGTGGAGAGGTTTTGGTCAGCGCTTAACATCGAGGTGTTTAGCGCTGGTGAGGGGTGACTTGATGTGAGCATGGAGCGCCGGAATGAATGGGCGGGGGAAACGGGAGATCCCCGAGAAAACCCGTCGACCAGCGGCATCGTCCGGCACGATTCCCACATGCGAAAATTCGAGGACTGACCCCGCCGGGAATCGAACCCGGATCGCCTTGGTGGGAGGCGAGAGGTCTGACCGCTCGACCACCGCGGCCCCTTGCGCTTTAGTTATGGTCCGACATATTTTGACGTGCGATGCATTGTTTTCGACTTATTGCCGTTTAAAAATGTTCTCCCCTTTCACAAACCCAGTATAATGAGTATAATGAAAAGTTGATTACTTTTAAGAGGAAAGAAGTAATTTTTTAATGCAATATTAGATACTTTGTGTTTTTTTTTTATTGTTCTCCACAGTTTTTGGCAAACAATGTGCAGTTTCGGTTTTATGTACTACAGCCATTTCGGGACCAAATCTGTAAAAAAACAAAAACAAATGCTGATTTTATGCGAATTAGTACGAAATTAGAATATATTACGGGAAAAGCTAAGCACTTTACCTATTGATCTGAAATAATTTGCTGTAAAGTGCACCGTTTTCGATTTTTTTCATTATTTAATGTTTTTCCGGGGACGAATTCCGGAAAAAGAAGAAGTTATAAGCGGATTTTCATGAATTTTTAATATACTATCGTAAATTTTGTGCTCTTTAATTTTCCTCTCTATAAGTTTTGTCGTGAGATGCGCCGTTTTTGACTTATTATATTTCCCCATTTTCCGGGACAAATTCCGGGGGAAAAAAAGTAAAAACCGGAATGTAGATTTCGGTGGATTTTGGATATGTTATTTTACGAATTTTTATGCAAATGTTGATGTACGAAAACCATTTCTTGCAATTTGTCCATAAATCGACCTCTTTTTCTTATATCTTTCCTGAACTTAATGTTGATGCCCGACATCACACCGACATGTTAGCAAAGCAAGTCCGTTTTCTCACAGATGCTTTCTCATTGTTGTAAACACTGAATGAAATGGGTCGTCCATTTTTTGATGACAGGGGAGATCTCTGCCGCTTCATTTAGGGACAGTCATGGAGTCATCTGTCATTTTTCTCTCATTGAGATTAAAACCATTGGAGTCAAGCACACAAAGGAATTTTAGAAGAAAGGACTTGAAGATCGCACCAATACACCAGTTAACAGGACATCACATAAACATAACGAAGGAGTTATGAATCTCAAACGTGACCGAAATTTGTTTTCGAGGCTTTTCATCTCATGTCATGTGCGTGTTGGTGATCTTGGTGAATATTTCCGCAATGAGAACCAACCATATCCTCCAGCTTTTTCTGACAACAGTGATCTTGTTTCGGTAAGAAATCCGATCTCGTAATATACTTGCAAAGTATTCGTCCTGAAAAAAAAAAATAACTCTACTCCAGAGTTTGACGTGGTGGTGATCGGTGGTGCAGCAGCTGTAAACATGTTACGCCCAAAAGCAGGAGATACATTCCAGACTTATAGGGACAGATTAACTTCCTATTTACGAAGACAATTTAAGGATGGTGTGCAATTTGTCAATGTTGTTTTCGATGATTGCAGAGATGACTCTTTAATAAATATTATTCGTCAGAAAAGTGGGACAGGACCACGTCGAAGAGTTGAGGGAAATAAAGCATAGGGTATCGCGACTGGAAAGAATTTCTACGAAATGCAGAAAATATACTAGAACTGTTCCAGTATTTGAGTACAACAGCATGTGCTGGTATGGGATGATTGATGTTGGTTTGTAAAAGGACAGTTATTTGCACTGATTCCTTAAGTGCTGGCAATCGTGGTAGGCTAATACTATGTTAACTTGGACAGTTGATACAGATATAATCGCGATTGCCATCGCTCTTTGTGGAAGACTTCAATGTGAAAATTTGTGGGTCGACTTCGGGGTGGGAAAATTGCGAGAACTTATAAAAATTCTAAAATAACAGAGAATATGTGTGAAGAAAAGTGTACGGGTATTTTGGCTCTCCATGCGGTCACCAGATGTGACCGAAATTATTTTTTCCGAAGTACTAGGCAGTACAATGCATGGAACGTTTGGAATTCTTTCAGTGACGTTAATCAGACTTTTCGCACTCTCTCTAATAAAGCAACACCTACAGAAGTAATTGAAGCCATGCCAATAATGGAGAGGTATGTAGTAGGCCTACTGTTATATGACAAATTGTGTGAGTCTGAAGTTGTAAATGCAGCACATAAAAATTATTCACTCGTAAGAAGAGAGAAATTTAACATATCCCACCTACACAAGATGCTCTTTAGTTGCACATACATCGAGCTGCTTTCCAATCTGGTCATGTTTGGTCACAGTCTCTGGTGAAATGTCCATCTTTACCAAAGTCATCAGAATTCGGATGGCAGAAATTTCTTGATACGAAGCTGCAAGGTTGGTTGGTAAGTATTTTGTAGTTTACTCTTACTTCATTGGCATAGCAAAATCTATTTTTAATAATAATATTGAAACGTGCTATAAGTTTAGCTGAATGGACATCCTTACCACCTGCGACTAGCATGCAGGGAATTGGTGAAGTGCAAATGCCAACAACCATGTACTGGGAGGTGCAGTTGCATAAAAGCTTGTCTTCCACGCCCGGCAGTATGCAAGTGTGGAGGATGTAGCGAATATGCCAATTAATGCATATTAAGGCCAGTTATCGAACTGTAGAGAATAATTTTTATTCCAAAAATGTTACAATGCAGACCAACTCTTGTTCCTAGCTTCAACCCTTTAACTGGTAGGCAACCAAGTAAGTCTTTTTTATTTTTGTTAGGTATGATAATATATTAGTCTTTAAGTAAAGCAAAATACCAGTCACACTTTCAATTTCAAAACAATTTATAAACAAATGCAAAGCAAAGAAAGTATTAATTTGTTTAAAGAATTACTGATTATTAGCCTACATCAACTGTAGTATTGTCGGCCATTCTTAGACGTAAGTGATACATGATGCCTCCACCCCTCAGAATGTTTCTTAAGAGCCATGGAATCATGAAAAAGAGAGAAATTGTTTTTTTTTTTCCTTCAAACAGTGCACAATCATCTCACAAATCCGCCGGACTACTACTAGTGCACAGTAATATCTTGCAGTCCATTCTGCTTTCACGTAATAACACGACGTTTGAATGTCTGCCGGCAGATAACAACGCGTTTTTGCATATCTTTACAATAAAGTATGTAACTCAGGGAGAAACGCTCGGAAACTTCACCTTATGGGTGGTTCGAGGAAAACTGAGCCCTTCTGAACAACTTCTTGTTGAGAATAATAATTTTAAAACATTACTGATTTCTATCTCACACTTTAACTTTTGAGTACTGTGTAATCTATACACACTTTGGTCATTACTTAGGTTGCTCTGTTAATAGTAAAAGTGACAGGAAACTATAATTAATTTGAAAGGAAAAAAAGTAAACGTCGTTGAAAAGGGCTGTCTTTATCCCAAACAACCTATAAGTTATACAATTTTATTATATATTTTTAAATCGTGTAGCCGTGCATTCATCTCTTCTCTGTCGGAGCGAGACATAATACAAATTAACGAGCGCTCCATCGTGCCACGCATGTCAAGTAGGTAGCGCCCGCAAGTGCCGTCATTTTGTTTCTATGTTTAGATAACAGTGTAGTATATCGCGACGTGGCATCAGTCACAGCTTGATATAATCAATTGAAAAATGAATGTTTGATACCTTTAAGACATAAATATTAGTAGGCCTATCTAATTAATTTATTTTTTCATAAAATATTCTTGACTGGGTTAAGCACAAAATTTGATTTCAGATTTTTTTTGTTCAAGTTTAAGTGTGTAACGAAACAGTCAGATTCTGACTCGCGGTTTATCTGCGGTAAGTCCCTTATTTCTGGCTATTTTGACGTTTAACTTAACTTTTAAAAAAATACATATGTAATTGAAATCAGGGTGAACTATATACGCAGTTTGCAACAGTTTCTTTCATGTCATGTCACTGGCAATTACTTAGATTGGTAGTGTTAGCAGTCTAGCATTTTTATTTTACTTCGCTTCTTCATTTGATCGAACCTGAACTAGGTCTGAATTATTTAAGTAAATCTTTCAACTGATAATTTAAAATAGTTATCTACAGTTGTCACACTTATTTGATTTGTAGACTGTTACAAAGGTGAGACCTTGAATGCTTTTTCGACTGTCCTACGAAAAGTTGTACCCGATTCTTCAGCATACAGTACAAATATTGTACTTATGTCAAACAAACATTCCGGAAATTGCCACAGACTTTTCTTGTTCTTAAAGGAACAGTCTGTGTGTAGGTATATGTTTGTGTGTGTCTGTAAAAGAATTTAACATTCGATTCTTAACTACATAGTATTGTTGGTTAGGTATCGGTCTACACTGCGAGAGGTCCTGTGTTCGAATCCCGGCTTGGGTTTGGTTGTTGTGTTCTCCATTGACCTCACTCCACCCTCATCTTCTTCTCCTTGTTAAAGGGCCGTAGAACTCTCTTACCACCTTAACTATAGAAAACTAGCTGCCACGACAAACGTTGTTTCGTCACATAAATAACTTTTTGTAAATGTGTACGGATGTGGTATATAAGTGGAAGAGGTCTAACAATAAAGAAATTAATAAATAATAATAATAATAATACAGCAGCGACACATGGTGGGGATAGACTGGTATCAGCTCGTGGGGGTAACTGATCAATTATCACTTACACAGTTATCGACCGGGTTCTAAAATTATTACATTATATTTACTAAACAATAGCACTTAGGAGTATAAAAAATAGATAAAAACCTATTCGCAGACCTGCCGAATGTATATACAAAATTTCATTCAAATCGGTTAAGCCGTTTCGGAGGAGTATGGAAACAAACACTGTGACATTAGAATTGTATGTGTTAGATGTATCCATGTCCTCTAATTAACAAAGCACGCAGTCCTACTAGATTTGCTCTGTGTGAAACTAGGTTCAGAGGAAAGGGAACACTTGCTGTGAACGAATGCTCCCGTGTGTTTGCAGCTGCTGATGCACGTACTGCGTCTGGGCATAGTGTGCACCTTGCTGTCGGAGACGCTGGTGAACGGCTTCACGACCGGAGCAGCCATCCACGTGCTCACCTCCCAGATCAAAGACCTGCTTGGCCTGAGCCTGACACAGTTCAAAGGTCCATTCAGAATTGGTTACGTAAGTTGTCCACGTACGTATGAAACTGTCATCTCATAACTGCATGCGAATGTGAATTCTTCACGGGTAGGCAGCCTTAATGTTCGCGTAAATATTTCTGCGCCATCTTATTGTTTCAAAGCCTGCGGTACTGCTTTGCAGTTACTGGCAGTGTGTTGATGTGATTTCTCATTTTGGCTTTACCAGAGAATAAGGGTACTGCGATACTACGCGTCTGTGACTTGCAGTAAAACGTTAAGGCACATGACAGTTAAAAACACCCAAACACTAAAAGACTCGCAAAATTCGCGTTATTTTCTGACAGCTGACTAGACTCCAAGTGTCTATAGGCTCGTTCGAAGTCTCCCGCTGGCCGATATTGTCGTGACTTGCCGCGGAGAATGCTTACACGGTATAAAGGCCAATCTCTGTAAAGACGTAACACACGTAAATTGCAACACATAAAAGTACGTAGCCAATTGAATAGCAGTTACTTCCAGGAATTGTCGAGCAAGTCAACTGCCAATTATGAACGTAATATAGACCTTAAGCTTCTGTAACTCTAGCTTGCGCCTAAAAGAAAACGCGAATTTTTCAGGTCTCTACAGATTATGCTCCGTTATGTAGAGGAAAGTGGAGTTTAGCCTGCTACCAAATGACAATGCGAATTTTGCGTGTCTCTACTACAGACTGGTCATGAAACCGGCCTCCGTAGCATGGTCGGTAGCATGCCGGCCTACAGTGTGAGAGGTCTTGGGTTCGAATCCCAGAATGGGCAAGGACATTTGTATCATTAACTTAGGGTTAGATAGTTTGTTGACGAAAACATTTCAATGTTTAAAATGTGTGAAATCGTTCCATGATTACGGCTGTACGAGGCGAATAGTTCGACTACTAGGCCTATACCACCATTACTCCTATCGTTGCATGTGCAAAAAGAGTAATTTTGTTAATTTTACGTGTGCTTACCAAAGTACAAATACACTGTAATGTGGTGAAACTGTAGTTTAAATTTTTATAATTAACACTCCCATTTTTAGCCTACTTTTCGGGGGAAAAAAAAGTAGGCTTATCAGATCACCTTTCTGCCTGTGTATGTGTGTCCCCTTAAAAACTATTGAACCAGTGGACCAAATTTCATCAGACTTTGAACACATATAGCTAGTTATTTGTAATTTTGTATTTAGTCTACGCCATGTTCATTTTAAACAAAAGTTGGGTGCCAATTGCAACATTTTTCGATAAAGCCAGATATCTAAGAAACCCTACATTATAATTTCTTCAAACTTGGTACTCATACACTACATACAAAGTTGACTTGACTTTTGTGTAGTTTGTTCATCCTGCGTGCAAATTTTCAAAATGGCAGCCATTTTTATTTATTTAGCATAGTACCAAATATCTTAGAAAATATGTTTTCGGAATCTCACCAAACATGGTACACATACACTACATATGCAGCTGACTTGAAAATTGTGTATTTATTTCATTCCGTTTTCATATTTTCAAAATGGCGGCCATTATATACTTTCAGCACAGCATAAAGTATTTCACAATTTACCCAAACTTGGTACACATTTATTACATTAAAAGCTGACTTGAATATTGTGAATTTCGTTCATCTTGTGCTGTGCATATTTTTAAAATGGCGGCCATGTTATATTTTAAGCGTAGTATCACAAACATTAGAAAATATTTTTTTTAGAATTTCACTAATCTTGGTACACGTCTACGACATACAAAGATGACTTGAATGTTGTGTGTTTCGATCATCCTGTATGCATATTTTCAGAATGGCGGTCATTTTTACATTTTAGGATAGTATTACATATCTTAGGATATAATTTTCAGAATTGAATCAAACGTTGTACACATATACTACATACGAAGTTGACTTCACTGTTTTATATTTTGCTGTGCCTGTGTTCATATTTTTTAAATGGCTGCCATTTTTATATTTTCATCACAGTATTACATATTGTGTATTTAGTTCTTCCTGTGTTCAAATTTTAAAATGGCAGTAATTTTAATATTTTGCAATATTATTATATACTTTAGGTTATATTTTTCAGACTTTCACCAAACTTGATATACATTTACTACACATAAAGCTGGTTTGACGTTCGTGTGTTTCGTTTACTATCTGTTTATTTATTTTTTTAGTGGTGGTTATTTCTATATTTTATTATAGTATAACGTATCCCAGGAAATAATTTTATGAATTTTATCAAACTATGTACGCATATACTACATACCACGGTCGTAGAAGAACAGGTCTGGACACTCGCCTATCTAACAATGTATTTTGCTTGACCCCCTTGTTGTTTGGCTGTAGTTTGTCAAGTTACAGAGGATGTCGTACTTTTTGGCGCTGTAATTCGGGCGGTCGGACTCAAACTCCGTCCACTTTTTCCAATTGTTAAATTTATAAAGTAAATAAAGATTGTTGGAGCCTTTTCTTAAATTTCTGAGCGAAGGAAGTATTTCATATATTGATAAAAAATACGTTTTGATAAATTGTTTATCTCAGTGGGAAGGAAGTGGGCGGAGTTTGAGTCCAACCGACCTTACTGAAGCGCCAATAAAACACAATATTCTCGGTAACTTGGTGAACTACAGCCAAACAACAAGGGGGTCAAATATCCAGGCGAGTGTCCAGACCTGTTCTTCTACGGCCGTGCTACATACAAAGCTGGCTTAGCTTTTTTTTTGTATTTCATTCGTCCTGTGTACATATATATTTTACAAAGCAGCGTCCATTTTTTGTATTTGTAGCATATTATTCCATATTTTATTAATTTTTTTTCTGAATTTTATCAGTCTTGGTACACACATACTTCATATAAAGCCGACTGACTTTTATGTATTTCGCTCAATGGTGGCCATTTTTTGTTATGTTTTAGCCAAGTATAACCTATTTTAGGAAATATTTTTCAGAATTTTACCAACCTTGGTACACATATACTACATACAAAGCTGACTTAAAATTTGTGTATGTCGTTCATCCAGTCTTCATATTTTTGAAATGATGGCGTTCTTTACATTTTTAGCATATTATATATATATATATATATATATATCTTAGGATATATATAATTTTCTAAATTTCATCAAAATTCGTACACATATACTGAATACAAACCTGGTTTGCCCTTTGTATGTTTCGTTCAATCTGTACTATTTTCAAAACGGGGACTATATTTTAATTTCTTTATGATAGGAAGACATCGCAGATTTTTTAAAAATAAATTAAACTGGTTACTCGCCAATTACTTATGAAGTTGACTTATGTTTAGTATATATCGTGTATCATACGTCTAAACGTCTAAACATCATTTAATAATACTCCTAGATTACGAAAACCGTTTAAACTTCCATGGTTAATTTGTGCCCATTTCGAGGAAAGTAGGCTTATCAGTTATGCTAGTAACTTCTTGATTTTTTTTTAATTTTGCATCTCAAGGACGTTCAAGAGCAAGTAAATATTTCGCACTTTATATTTATTCGAATTATTGTTAGTTTTAAGACGTTACTAGTGGCTAGAATTTTTACCTTTATTTCCTGTTGAAACATTTTTGTGTTGCATAATGTTTATGTTATGTGTTATAGTTAAAAGTTGTTCGTAACGGCAGCAGACACCAAACAAAAACCAACGGGCTTACTGACATTTTAAGCTACTGTATAGCCTATGTTCCGAATGGAATTTTTTGCCTACAATCGAGAGATAGCTTACGTCGCCATTTATAGAAATAAGTATCATATATAAGTTATATTTGAAATTTAAAAAAAAAAGTTTTTGTGATGCTTAAGCGTTTACGGTGGATAACATTGTAAAAACAATTACTAGAACAAAACAACACTTGAGAAACAGAAATTAATAAATATGTTTATTTGCATTGTATTATTACGATTAAAATGCTATTGTTGGAGCCTTTTTATTTCAATAAGGGGGCTGCAACCAATACTAATAAAACAGATCTGTGTGACTGGAAATACACAAAGCCACGGGCTCCTTTACTGCTTTTCTTCGAATACTATTTTTAAACCTAAACGGGAGCATATATCATCATAAAACCGTTACATAGGTATTTTGAAAATTTGATTTACTACATAAACTAAGTCTTTCAAAGGAAAGAAATATGTAATTTTCACTGATAACCGACTTCAAGATAATTTTTTAAGTCGATAATTAGCCGAAATAATATAATTTTTGCTTTCAATAAATTTGGCTCCATATTAAAAGTAATCTCAACAGATACACGTAAGGTTTTGCAATATCTGCTACCTAGAATGATTTAATAACTAATATTTGAAGAAAACAATAGAAACAGAAACACACATGTAGACTTAACGTTGTCAAAGAGTTAGATCAACGTATGTGTGTAATTATCGCAACAGTAAAGTTTACTTATTTGTTTCTCTCTTCCAGTCCTACATAGAGATATTTACCAAGATTGCGCAGTCGAATGTTGCTGCCGTTGTCTTCTCTGTCATTACTATCGTGGTGCTGGCGATCAACGAGTATCTTAAGGTAATAACTATAATTTAAGACGCATAACAAACGTCAACATACCCGCAGTCGTCCATTTAGTTTTCCAGTCACGTATCTTTCATTAGGACATGCTGCAACAGTTTGAAAAATACTGCACGTGTGAAAAACGTAAAAATATAATAACTGTACTTTTATTAAAATTATATTTTCACTTTGAGGGCGCCGCCTACGTGCGTGTTAGAGGCTCAGAAGAGACGCAACTATAAGGGCGACCTAGAATGCGCGCATCTAATGTCGCATCGCCTCAACGACCCAAGCACTGAACTAGCGAATGAGTTTCCCGCCGACCAGTATCTACTGTGGCTCTTGTGGCGGTGACCACGTTATGTTAATTGTGAATGTTTGTAACAAAGTCCAGTGCACCTTCCTGTCTGAGGTTCTCACTTTACGTTTCGAACATTTTGAAGTACGCCAACCTGAAAATTACTATTTAGCTTATTTGGAAGGCTTCCAAACAGTGATTTTAAAAATGAACGTTTAGGACATTACAGAGGGTAAAAAATTGATAATTTTGGATTTGTATTAAATTGTGTGTTTTTTTTTTTTTTATTTTTTTTTTTTTTTTTTAGACATTACTTGAAAGTACATTTTCGTCTTACAAAAAATAATTTATCTCAGTCAGTTTTTCCATTTAAAAGTCAAAATTTGCATGTTTTTACTTCATACACCTCTCTTCTGAAAATTTATTAATATTGTTACGGTGGATTTTGCAGGATTTAGATTTTTTTTTAGGTTATGGTTTTTTCTTAAGACAAGTTATAGAATCCGACGGTTTATGGCTTTTTGTCGAGTTTATCGGATTTGCTTTTTTTGAAATTTCTTTTAACTTGTATAAATTGGATATTAGTTATGCTGTATGGTTGGGTTATTTGGCTAAATGATAATTTGGGATTGATAGTTTTTTTTGGTAAATGTTTAAT
>PNEQ01056832.1:0-34640 GCA_003012365.1 Medauroidea extradentata
CCCCTACCCTCATAATTCTCCGTCCAATCCGGGTAAACATGACGTAACTAGCGGCGCACCAAACGCCCTCTATACGACGGTGGCGCTATCTTCAAATGTAGTTCTGCCAACCTCGTAAAAACATAAAGTAGGAAAGTTCTCGGCGGAAAACAGCCCACGTGACGTCCATTGACCCAATCACGAGGGTATTCGACGTCACGGCTGACGAAGCTCGTAAAGAACACCGGCTTCTTTCTGCTTACTCGTTCGGGAACCATGGTGGCAACCAGTCGTGCTGTCGGAGTGAGCCTCAGTTAAATTGCTAATACTCAGTTTAAGCCAACTTTAGCAGCTTAACCACAGTTGAGGTATCACAGCGTATTTCTTCGTGCGTGTTTTGTGTTGCAGCAGCAACACAAGAGTTCGTCGACGTCTTCAACTAAGGTAAGTGCATAGTATGTCCATTTATCTGCGGTCGGGTAGGCAGGAAACTTAGAAAACAAGAGACGTGATCGTCTCAGCATGAAAGGGTTATTACTGTGTAAATATGTACATAACATTTTACTTTATCTGTATTTATTCCAGGGTCCCACATGTATATGTAATGTTCAATATGTAGCATGACAAATGCTACATGTTAAACTCTTAACACACACAAGGTCTAACCAAGACCAAAGCAAACACAAGTCCCAAATCTAGGCAGGAGGTACGCCCCACGGGGCAGGTACTACATACAAAAATACAGGGGTTCCGAATGATGTTTCTCAAAAATGGCAGACGTCAGGAATCCAGACAAACAAAAAAAAACCTTCATTCGCATCTTGGTGTTCCGAGCAGCTGTGTCTCAGCCTGAACAGAGCGCAATACCCGAAACGTTGCATTTTTTCGTAGTTTTTAAGTGGTGTTGTGTGTCTCTTGTCATTTGTTTGTTGTCCACTGTTTACTACTTTTCGTCCACTTCTATCTTTTTTCATTTTGGAAATCTTGTTCTATTTGTGTCTCTCTTTTGTGTATGGGTATTGTGTCGATATTCGACTGAATTGTACCCTTAGAATTCCTTGTCTAATTAAAAAAAAAAAAAACTGACAGAATTCCTCTGGGATTGCTTTTTTCTTTTTTTGTGTGCGTGTTTTATGTCGTTTTTTTTTGTGTGCTCTGTCATTCAACACACGTTTGATTAGCAAAACATGAGCAATGGTGTATGTCCACAAACCAATAAATTCTAGTTGTAAACTCCCGTTTCAACAAACATTAAAATATTCAATTAAGGGAGTTAAAAAAATCGGCTCACCGACAGCATACTTCAAAAGAAACATCCTCTTTGTGTTATATTGTATGTGTTGACCGAGTCGTACTCTACGCTATGTTATAACCAAATGTATAGAAACGAATTGGAAAGAAAAGTTAAAACTAAACGTAATATTAAAAAACTGTTTGTGACATATTTTACTTCAACATGGTTGCCTTAATTCTTTATAGAACGTGGAAAGATAACCTTGACTTATAATGAACCTATAGAGACTGAGTACTCTCAACACGTTAATACATTTTGGAGTGAAATAACCAATCAGTAAGCTGCTTTTAATAATTTAGAGCTATAACGTCACGCGAAACAATACATTGAATACGTGACGTCGTACCTAGAGTAATAAACGGCCTGTGAGAGTACTCGGGGCCATGATCTTAGAAGATGAGGTCTGGAGACTCGCCTGTCTCATAAAGCTTTCTTATTGAACCCCTTTCTAACTGATTCAGTTCATTAAATCGTCGCAAACACCACGTATTGATCGCTCTGGAATTTGCATTATAGTATAAGCATGAATATTGTTTCTAGCGCATAACATGTAATTAATTTTGTTTTACAGAGTTTCAGAAATAAAATTAAATTCTATTGTAAAATTCGCGATATTTACCATTCAAGAGGTGCGTTCAGTTGTTGTGGATTCCCAAAAAAGTCGTTGTTATTATGTAGGAGGTTATATTTAAAGTAATAATATTTGGTATTATGTGTGTGTGTTATGTATGATAAGTGCATTCTTTAACGAAAATTTCTTACGAAATTTCTTCCAAGAAGGAGATTAGAGAGCAGAAGATTTCCCGGCCATTGTCTGCAGTATCTTGGCTTCTGGATGTGAGTCGCGTCAGTATTTGTCTAGCGGCATGTCGGCGGTCGTTGCAGCTGCCATCAGCAGGTAGTCAGATGACTTACTGACAGATGTCACAGAATTATTATATGCCATCGGAAGCCGTGTAGTCACGAGACCGGGAACCAAAGTTCTCGTAACTCGTTGGGTGTATCGTAAAACAATTGCACCCGACTGACTGGTTACAAAACATTGAACTTGCGGCAAGGCACATATGTCTGTTTTAGCTGAGCTCAAGACCCGTATTTAAGGCTGGAAGGGAGTTGCTGCCGTAATTAATAAATTACGACTAGATGTTTCGGCGGAGAGTGGCGCTACCACCAGCCACTAGGACTGGGGTGTTGTAGTGTTGTGTTGTCTAAGTGAAGTAGGTGTTGTCGGCAAGAGGATAATTAAACTCGTAGAATTGCAGTGCGTGATTTCCTACAGCCGTGAGTGCCAGGCACATCACTGCCATTTCATCTTGTGGTTGTTTGTGAAAAAAAAGTAAACTTATAAGTAGCACTTTTCTGGCACCGAAAATACCAAGCCTTGATCAAAGTCACGACTAACCTGCTGCCAAGTGGGTGTCTTAAAACTATGTACTAAGGCAGACAGCCTTCTTCAAGATTTTTTTTTACTGTCAGATGCAGGAGACTGGAAGTCCTTATATTATACTCTTGTGTTTGTGTGGCTGCTTCTTGTTTGGCTAGGCTTGTCGGCCAATCACAGGCTTGCTGGCTGCTGATTGGCTGAGGTGGTTAGCTAATGTTGGCATGGTGAAGGTGAGCTGCTTTCTTGTTCGCTGGGTTCTTTTGCCAATCCTATGCTACTGACTCATCTCTGGTTGGCTGGCCAATCCTGGTCAGTCTGTCTGGAGTGTCCTCTGACCGTTATTAGATTCTGAGTGATCCACGAACAGATGTGCACATATTTTGTTTAGCCAGTAGCCATATTCACTGTAGACATTGGTGGGATGTTTCATATTCTCTATTGCTTCTGTCACAGTCCTTAGACAGTAATTGCTGGTGTTGGCAACTGTGGAACACTTGTCGAAATCGATGCTGTGTTTGGTTTCCACTGAATATTCTGCTATTACTGACTTTTAGCTTTTGTATTAGCAGGTTCTAATATGTGCTTTTATTCTGGTTGCCATTTATCTGATTGTTTGTTCTACGTATACTTACTCACACGAACAAGGAACTTTAAACATCCCTGCCTTTACTTCAGCTGATGTCTTATCTTTTGCTGATCCCAGAATGCCTTCTATCTTGTTGATAGGCTTGGAGATGGTATGTGTATAATGTTTCTTGAGAAGACGAGCCAGTCGTTCAGTGGTGCCTTCTATACGTGAGGTAGTACTGATGTGTGTTGAAGGTGTTCTTTTTCTGAATATCTGGGTTTGGGTTAATGCTCGGCTGTTTTTTTGTCGTATCTTTTTGCTTCTAGAGCTACAGTGAGATGTTTAATTTCTGCTTCCAAGTGTTTTTCCAATACGGGTTTTGCTCTGTGGGTCAGTGTGGATATGACTATTCTTTTCTGCTAGGGGTGGTGAAGTGAGTGGGTTTTCTGAAGACTTTGTGGCTCAAGGTAGGGTTCTGTTTCTTATATATTACTAGGACATATAGAAATTGTAGCTGGCCATTATTTTCTGTCTCCATGGTAAACTGTATGCTTGTATGGATGCTGTTGATTTGGTCCAGGAAATGTTGTAATTTCTTTACTGTATGGCTCTAGACTACAAATTTCTCGTCGATATATTTAAACCAGAATGTAGGTTGGTAAGGGCTGGAATTGATTGCCCTTTTTTCAAACCTGGCAGTGAAGACATTGGCCAGTAAAGGTGAAAGTGGCGAGCGCATTGCAGTGCGGAGAGGGCATTAAAACTGACTGACGTGTCTTCATGATTATTGTTACAAGATTGTCTTCAGGATTTCCGCAAAGTGAGCAGAATTCTGAATACGAGAGGCTGGTATTGGTAAAGCAGGTTGTAAGATGCTGTTGAGGTATTTTGCTAGGAGGTAGGTTGGTGAGCTAGAAGCATTGACCATTGGTTGAAGAAGATAGTGGATTTTCGTAAGACCATAAATTGAAGGTGTTATTGGGGCCTTTACTATTAAGAATTTCTTGGTCTCATTGTCGATAGATTACTTGGCTATGAGTTTCTTGGTATATTACTGAACATTACTAAGGTTATTATTGACTTGCGAGCAAGCAACGTCAGACATAGTGTCCATGAAATTGGCTTAATAATTGACCTAGGGCAGAATTCTCGACGTCTCCATGGGGAGGACTACTTCAGAAAATCAGGAGCCAGCAAACCTGTGATGATTGGCAGACAATTCCAGCCAACAACAAACTGAGAATTTATGAGTATAGGTTTTTGGTAATGTATATATTTATTCGTAATGGCGAAGTTAAGGAATGTTGCCTTCTGTTCTACTTAACCGTACTAATAACACATATGTTTAAAAATGGCCAAAAAACTACATTACATTTTTTTTAGTTTACAATCATCTCAGTTACTATTCAATGTAACAAATAATATTCACATTAATTTAAATAACCTTCATAGATGCACAATTCATTCGGACTAAATAGTTGACTTAATATTAGTTAGTTTACAGAATTCGTCGTACTGACAAAAGGTAGAGTAAACCTATATTGTTTTGTTCGTCACATCTGAAAACCAGGAATGTTTGCGAGTTTTGGAAGTTGTTTAGCAAACTTTTACGTGTTCGGACAACAGAAACAAATAATTACATTGAGAAGGAACTTTATTTGAGGGTTGGAATGGATAATTCTCGACACTGCAATGTAAAATGGGAATGGGTTAGTTAAGTAAAGGTTAGGAATGGTTGTTTTTAATGGCGTGCTGAAGTGATTGTTCTTTAAATGTTTCAATTTACACGCCAAGACTTTGTGGTGAACCTCTGAAGAACGTGACATTTTATTAGGCATGGGCAAAATGTGCAGTAAACGTTGCCGTTTAGACATAACCTAATCTAACATAATCTAATTTAATCTAACTTAAACTAACCTAAACTAACCTACTAGAAATTTAAACTAACCTAAACTAACCTACTAGAAATTTAAACTAACCTAACAACCTGTCCTTAACTAACCTTAAAACCTAACAAAAACATTTTTTATGCAGGACTATTTAGAATGTCACTAGAAACATTTCTCATCAGTAAACTATGTGTCTAAAATCAATAGTTTGGCCGGTACGCGATGAGTAGCTAAACTTTTGAATAAATAGTGACATTATTAACCGTTGTAAAAGTACAACAAGAGTAAAAAACTATTTGATGAGTTACAAATCAGCAACGAACGTAAAGTATTTCTTGTAGGAACACTGTCAGCATGATTGAATTAAGAAATTCGAATGGCTCGTAACATCTAAGGTCTTGAGAGATGGAAATGGATAACACCGACAAAAGCCGCCTACTTACGGTATCGTAGTGGCACGATTTCCACGGGTGAAAATTGGTATGGTCCTGGTTAGAATCAAAACCGTATCGTCTTGTTCGGCGGCAAGCGTCGTGACCATTAGACCGCATCGGCGGCTGTAGCTGTCATACTTTAGAGAAACAACATTGACACTGTCAATGAAGTACCATTATCATTTTAAAGTATTACTTCCCAAAGTTACTCATGTTTGGTTTCTTGTCAGTATGACGATACAGTATCATTTACACGTGTTTTAACTGCCTAGGAGCCAACATTTTCGTTCACAACTGACTGCAACGATATGTATGTATAACGTCAGGATCAAACTGATCTGCGGCTTAAACAATATTGTATTTATGTTAATAGCAGTGAATGTCAACCATCATATGTAAGCTGAGCACAACACGTTCATGTTCGCAGCATTGCCTATACTCTAGGCACTTGTGCCATTTCTTCATGGCACAATTTTCCTCTCTTACTATCTTGCAAAACCCCTGTCACAGTCGTAATTTTTTCTGGAACACTAATGGCGTCACTGTTAAGCAAAATATATTTACAAATATCCTGACTGTTTTTTTTTTTTTTTTTTTAATTTTGTAATAGCTTATTAATCAATGAAAGTACATGATATTTTTATTATAAATGTCTTTTAATGTTTGTGAATTAGAATGCTAGTAGTTAACAAAATGTCTGGTAGTGCTGTAAGCATTACTAAAATATAAAATATTTCTGTAACACTTTTACCAAATATCCCAAGTTGGTAACTAAATTTGGTTATGAATATGTGCTATAAATATTGAGTTTATTATTTGTGAACTTATAAACCTTTGTCAGCAATTGTTAATATTATAATATGTAAAAATAAGAGAAGTGCATATTGGTGCACGAACGAGTAACATGTGTTCGATGTATCGAATTCACCAAACACTACTCTAGGCGCGATCCTTGGTATTCTGCGACTATTTTCGCCTTCTTCCTTATTCTACTCGCACAATAGCGTGATTACTTGTGAATTTTAACTCTCTAGTGAAATACTTGTTATGAGGGGACATCCTTTGTATCTTACCGCTTAGGCGGTTCCAGTGCGTGGGTGATATAGCCTACCTGGTTTTCGTTCATGGCTGTGGAGAGGCCTGTGAGCCTTTAGCCCAACATGTGGTGCCCTGCACCTGCGCCAAGCAAGTGGGATGCATGTTCTTTATTTGATCTGAAAGCCTAAATTATTATTTAAATGCTCAACGGTTGTTTTTGGTGAATTTAGAGGAACTAAATTACCAACCTAACATTGTTAAAAAAAAGGAAGGAAATTTATTGATTGAAAAGACTTTTGATGTGGATATGTTATGTTTAAAAAAGAAAGAAATTGTTTATCTTGGTCTTGTTAAAGCATAAAATAAAATGTTATAAAAATAAATATTAAATATAATCTCCGGGGCTCGAGATTTGTTCAACTTAAAATGTAACCATGTAATTCATTATTGTGAAACCACGATGATAATCAAAATGTTAATATAAATGGATGTTTTAAAACTAAATACTCAAGTTCACGCACTGGTATGTGATAAAATAAAGGGAAAATTTATTATTGTTGCAAGTAAACATATTTGTAGGACATATGTGTTTCACTCATATTTTTCTGGCCAGTAACATAATTTAGAAATAAAGTAAGTAAAATTAATTTAAGTAGATTTTGTAGGTGACTGTTCACAACTGTGGGTTCAGCACTGTTTTTTAATTATTTTACCGAGAGTGTTTATGCAGAAAACTCAATGACTCACGTCTGAGCCTGGTCTGCCCCCGTCTCTGAGGCCTCAGTCATTTGGGGTGTTTGCCTTTGGGGTTACTGGGGGGTTGCAGGGATATGGGCGGCAAAGAGTTGCTTACTCTGTACGTCGTCGCGAATCATCAAGGGTGTTTTGAGCATAAACGGAACATCCTAGACAGTTGCGATAAGAGGACCCTTTCTGTTAAACAGGTCTCATTACTCAATAAACATCTTCAAATATTCCAAAATTCGGACGGTATACAAGTTGTATGCAATTAGAGAGTAGCTTCTCCTGCTATTTTCATAAGGATGGAAGGTGTCAAGCAGCATTTTCTGTAGGTTTGAAGACCCCACTAGCATAAATCAATGCTGATAATTTTGTTCTTTTTATGTCAATTGGTTTCCGATATTTTGGAAAAATACTTTCTTAAAATTCGGTTTTCAGAGGCCCATTTCTCCCTTGATATTGCGTTTAACTGAAAAGTGCGAAAAATGTTTCCATCATAGTTTTTCGTGAGGAACACGCATGCGGAGTTTATCCCCCTATTTAAGAAACACTCTGTATATCCTCCACGATATAATTGTGTAACAAGAACTTATATACAGCTCTTGCTGAATGGAACACTGTTCCGTTTGCGCTAACGCATTGCTTGTAGGACACAATAAGTTAACTTAATTTTTTCAATATTCTTGATTATTAGACTGTACGAATCTTCTCCTTCTTATTTATGGCTTTATATTACAAAATGTTTTATGACAAGTTAAGTAAAAGTATACAACAAAACATAATCTTATCTGCCGCTGTCATATTTTCTTAAAACAAATATTATGTAGTTTTGAAATCTCGAACATTATACTCTTTTAAGGCCACAGAAGCCTATTTATGATATTTTACTATGTTTTAATTTTTAAATTCTAAAGGGGAGAAAATATCGCAAAAAAGTTACATAGAAACGTCGGAATTTTGTACTACGTAGCCTAATTCTCTTTCAAAACATTACTTTGTATTATTTTGGCTAATTATTGATTTTAAGAATTTTAATTAAGACCATAATTAGACAAAAATTATAAAAAGTAATGTTTTGAAAAAAACATTTTGCTGTATAGTACAAACAATTTTCAACATTTATGTGTAAAGTTATGCGATATCTGCTCCCTATCAGCATTTAAAAATTTTAATTCGCAAAAAACATCCTAAATAAAAACCCATTGCTGTAAGGCTTTTGGTAGAACTGAATTTTTACATAAATACGTTACACCTATAGGTATTGTAATATTCATATTTACTGTGAAAGATATAAATAACAATAAAGAAAAAAAGGACAATTATGTCTTATAGAAATAAAGAAACGCAAGTATGCTTCTTCTAGGGCACTTAAACATGACGTAATGAGTACGAGTGACAGAGAATTGCAGAGAGCATTGACCAGCGGAGGAATGTAAGAGAGAACAATCGCGAGTGCTAAGAGAAACCTTGCTGGTGCTACCATGGACCGTCAAAGTAGCAAGCTTGTATTACAACATCATAAATCTATACCTTGCTTACAGAAAATCTATCGTATGTGCGACAAACATGCTTAGGACACGGAGACTTACCTTGAGGGCAAGGACCTAAGTCATCAGCAGACTGTGTCTGACACCTTGCAGCTACTCCAGTCTGAGATATAGCCTGATGATAGTCCTCCTTAAATTGATAATGTGGACATTTGTGTGGTTGTCTGTGGGACAGGTGCACGCCTCGGACACAGATACATATCTTGAGGGCAAGGACCTAATTCAGCAGCAGACTGTGTCTGGCACCTTGCAGCTACTCCAGTCTGAGATATAGCCTGATGATAGTCCTCCTTAAATTGATAATGTGGACTTTTGTGTGGTTGTCTGTGGGACAGGTGCACGCCTCGGACACAGATACATATCTTGAGGGCAAGGACCTAAGTCATCAGCAGGCTGTGTCTGACACCTTGCAGCTACTCCAGTCTGAGATATAGCCTGATGATAGTCCTCCTTAAATTGATAATGTGGACATTTGTGTGGTTGTCTGTGGGACAGGTGCACGCCTCGGACACAGATACATATCTTGAGGGCAAGGACCTAATTCAGCAGCAGACTGTGTCTGACACCTTGCAGCTACTCCAGTCTGAGATATAGCCTGATGATAGTCCTCCTTAAATTGATAATGTGGACTTTTGTGTGGTTGTCTGTGGGACAGGTGCACGCCTCGGACACAGATACACATCTTGAGGGCAAGGACCTAAGTCATCAGCAGGCTGTGTCTGACACCTTGCAGCTACTCCAGTATGAGATATAGCCTGATGATAGTCCTCCTTAAATTGATAATGTGGACATTTGTGTGATTGTCTGTAGGACAGGTGCACGCCTCGGACACAGATACATATCTTGAGGGCAAGGACCTAATTCAGCAGCAGACTGTGTCTGACACCTTGCAGCTACTCCAGTCTGAGATACAGCCTGATGATAGTCCTCCTTAAATTGATAATGTGGACATTTGTGTGGTTGTCTGTGGGACAGGTGCACGCCTCGGACACAGATACATATCTTGAGGGCATGGACCTAAGTCATCAGCAGGCTGTGTCTGACACCTTTCAGCTACTCCAGTCGGAGATACAACCCGATGATAGTCCTCCTTAAATTGATAATGTGGACTTTTGTGTGGTTGTCTGTGGGACAGGTGCACGCCTCGGACACAGATACATATCTTGAGGGCAAGGACCTAATTCAGCAGCAGACTGTATCTGACACCTTGCAGCTACTCCAGTCTGAGATACAGCCTGATGATAGTCCTCCTTAAATTGATAATGTGGACTTTTGTGTGGTTGTCTGTGGGACAGGTGCACGCCTCGGACACAGATACATATCTTGAGGGCAAGGACCTAAGTCATCAGCAGACTGTGTCTGACACCTTGCAGCTACTCCAGTCTGAGATACAGCCTGATGATAGTCCTCCTTAAATTGATAATGTGGACTTTTGTGTGATTGTCTGTAGGACAGGTGCACGCCTCGGACACAGATACATATCTTGAGGGCAAGGACCTAAGTCATCAGCAGACTGTGTCTGACACCTTGTAGCTACTCCAGTCTGAGATACAGCCTGATGATAGTCCTCCTTAAATTGATAATGTGGACATTTGTGTGATTGTCTGTAGGACAGGTGCACGCCTCGGACACAGATACATATCTTGAGGGCAAGGACCTAAGTCAGCAGCAGACTGTGTCTGACACCTTGCAGCTACTCCAGTCTGAGATACAGCCTGATGATAGTCCTCCTTAAATTGATAATGTGGACATTTGTGTGATTGTCTGTAGGACAGGTGCACGCCTCGGACACAGATACATATCTTGAGGGCAAGGACCTAAGTTATCAGCAGACTGTGTCTGACACCTTGTAGCTACTCCAGTCTGAGATACAGCCTGATGATAGTCCTCCTTAAATTGATAATGTGGACATTTGTGTGATTGTCTGTAGGACAGGTGCACGCCTCGGACACAGAGACATATCTTGAGGGCAAGGACCTAATTCAGCAGCAGACTGTGTCTGACACCTTGCAGCTACTCCAGTCTGAGATATAGCCTGATGATAGTCCTCCTTAAATTGATAATGTGGACATTTGTGTGGTTGTCTGTGGGACAGGTGCACGCCTCGGACACAGATACATATCTTGAGGGCAAGGACCTAAGTCAGCAGCAGACTGTGTCTGGCGCCTTGCAGCTACTCCAGTCTGAGATACAGCCTGAGAACAACCTTCCAGAGATGGACCCAGTGTACAGGAAGGGGCTGGCACTGTCGCTCTTCTATAAGGTGACCAACATATTATATCATAAACTTTATTTTTAGACGTGATATCTTTGTGCATATACACAGTACGAGGTCCAGTGGTTCTCATCGAATAAATTGATTAATAAATACACATAATGTTTTTATTAAGATTATAAATTTTTTGTCTGCTAAGTTGATTTATTAGTAATTATATTACATCACATATACTATGTATATTTTTAGTCAGGTTTTTCTACAAATAAATATTCTACCTTAAAGTATCGATTTTCAAAAAATTTCCACACTTTATTTCTAAAAAGACAGTTAAACAGTTCGAATGCGTTTGAGATAATGTTTTTATGTATATATCTGTACTGCTGTATATAGTCTCTTTATGGGTACATGTATAATTTGTACAATTTTGAGAGAAAGAACTCACAGTCTTCTATCTTACTTCATTTCATCAAATGAGTCACACATTTACGACATATATTCTTGGAACACTTCAAGTATGTTGGTAATCAGCAACTGCAGCACAAGTAATCTGTCTTTCTTTTCTTCTTAGCTGGGCGTAGGTAGCAAGTTTTTCTTTTTTTTTTTTTATCTTGGCAGTTTACCTTCATTTGGTTTCCCGCTATCCGGTTTCATGCCTGACCCTAGGACTTGCGCTGCAGAAATTTGGAGCTCTCATGGCTGTCTAGTCTTCACAAGCCTTTCATGAAAGCAGGTTGTGTCAGCTGTCTTGTTTGAGTCTTCATGAAAGTCATCCTAATAAATGGTTTATTGCCTAGTAATGACTGATAAACTATAAACGCATTGAGAGCTCTTATATCCGTAAGACAGAAAAACATCACCATAGGCCAACAATTAGTTCGACAATGTGTACAGTACCTGTAAAATGGACGGATTGGCCGGTGACGTCAGAACAGATTGCATGCTGGCAGAATTAGCTGTTTTTTCAAATACAATCGCTTGTTGGCCATAAGGCTCAATGCGTTTGCACGTTTGTTATATGATTTAAATCGAACCTTGTAAAACATAGCTATATATTAAACGTCTTATAGTTGAACAATCGTTCTTACAAGGAATACAAATTTTTATTTTCATATAGTCCAGTGATTTTTAATTATAAAAAATAGCGATCGAATGTCCATCGCTTTACTTTCATGCTCGCTGTACTTAATTTATGTCCGTTTTACTATGTGTTTATTAATTAAAACAAGTGTGCACGGTTTTTTGGCCTATTGTGTATTTCAAAATCAGTGTGGGCCTGTAGTGCAAATCACTTACTATCAAAAGGTAATTTGTATAGGCGTAGGCCTATTCTTTTAGCCTCGCATTGTAATAGACTAACAAGTTAGTTAATTGTCTTTATAACAAATTCAATGATCTTAAAAAAACCGTTGGCCCGTTTGTGAAATTAATAGTTTTATTATGTTAGAATCACATATTTGTAGGAGTCAATGTACGCTTTTAATTTTACGTTTCTTTACTCCTATATTATTGCTGCAAGTCAATGGGCATGTAGGCCTACCTTGTGGTTATGTTACCACTTGTGACTAAATAAGAAATAACAATCCAAAGTCACTTAAGAACGTATTTAAATAGAGACATTGTTAGATTGTGCACTGTAGTGGTTTCGTGCTTAAAACTTTTTCTCCTCCGTGTTGAGGTAACTGCGAGACGAGTTTGAGGTTTTACCATGCAGAACTAACATAGGACAATTGGGGGAAAATTAATTTTTATAATCAAAATAACTAGCGTAATTTATTGATATTACGTTTGATTTGCTAGGTAATACAGTGTTTATGTACTGGTCGTACGTTCGTGTGGGTACATACATTTTTACTAGCCTAAAGTAAAATTTGGTTTCCTTGATAAAAATAGGCCTAAGCTTTTTGTAAATTTCTCGGGATTGTGTGTTATTAACATATATCCATGCGAATTTCTCCAGAACGTTTAAAGAGTGTTACAGTTCAATGAAACTAGTGCTATCTGTCATTAAATTACATAGTTTGAGTTTTTTTATATACAGTTAACCATGCTCCCATATGCATATAAGCCTACATAGTTTTTCCGTAGCTTACACATGTCAACATTAATTTCCGGGTATTACATTTGTTTTAGGCAAGATGTTAATATGTGAGCGATTTGTTACAACATGAATAAATAATTTACAAGTAAACACAAATGAAGCATGATTCTCGCTGTATGGAAACTTGCATTGTGACGGCCTGACGGGAGAAGGTTGATTTTAGACCTGTTAATTTTTAGGTACTGTTTCTATTGATTTGTTGCGTTTATTACAGAAGAAAATATCAACCATCTTGGCCTATTGAAAATATTGTTTGATATAGTAATTTCGTGTATTTATCATAGGAAATATGCTGCCAAATTATCGTCATTTGAATTAGCTTCTTCGTTGTATATTATTCAATACGACCTATGACATATATATTTTTAAAACTTCTGTAGTTGATGTATACTAAAAAAACGGTAAATTTTCGACTCCGAGTGTATTAAAAGTGTGAATTAATAAATGGAAACTCGTCAACCCACATAATCATATACGTTTTCCAGCTGTTACCACCCATGATTCAGTGCGCAAATGCTACTGGCCAAGCCGTCCATTGAAAACACGTTTCATCACTTTTTACCCCTTTTCACCTCCTTAGGCGGTAGCTTCGGAAATTCGTAAAATTACATTTCAGATTTTTGAGTTAGCATCAAACTTAAACAAAATCCCGTCGATATATAAATATCCATTGGGTCAATATATTTTTGACAGTGATTAAAAAAAAAACATTTTACATTTTTTTTCTTTTTATGGTCGAATTCGGAAAATATATTTCAATTGTATTTTATATGTTTGCATAGGCATCACTCTAAAGAAAAGAAAACTTCAATGTCTCTACTAGTTCGGTAGATGTAGAGGAATAATCGAAAACACATTTCACTTATTTTCACCCCCTTCATTATCAAATTTCGAAACGTCTTGGGGTCCTGTCATAGTCATTCGTTTATGTAACCAATTGAAGTGAAAATCACGACGATTGTAATTGTGTTTCAGTGAAATAGACGCTTCATAATGACATATTTTGCCCCTTTTTACTGCTTGGGGTTCGAATTAAAAAAAAAATCGTTAAACTTTTTTTTTTGGGTATTTACGTCAGCAAAATTTTGAAGTGAAAACCAACTCTCTATTCTGAAGGATTCGACATATATCGATAATTAACATGAAATACTTTTCAGGACTTTTCACACACATAAATGTTGAAATTCTAAAAAAATCGTAAAATTTGTTATTATGCATTTTTTTGTGTTCTAATAAAGTAAAAATCACGACGACAGACTGTCGGATTTGAGCTCTATAAAGGTATTTTCTGAAATATATTTTACCCCCTTTAACCTCCTTAGAGGTCGAATTTCGAAAAATCAGTTCTTAGTACTCACCTACGACTTGAGAGAAAACGGCACAAAAATTTCATGAGTCAGTTGTTTGGGCTACAGTGTGAAATGTCAGTCAGTCGGACAGTAAGTAAGTCAGTTAGTAAGTCAGTAAGTCAGTTATTCGGGCAGTAAATGTGAGTCAGTAAATAAGTCAGTCAGAAAGTCAGTTAAGTGTTCTCTTTTGTGTATAGAGATTGACAGTAAACTGACACACAGACGTGCGATCTGTGGGACATCTACACAGCTGGTAAAATAAACCCGGGTCAGGTTAACACTGATCGTATTTGTGGCAGACAGAAGACTGAGTGGTAAGAAGGTACTACAGATAACACATCCTCAAGGTCACTGGTTGCTGAGGACAAAGGGCGGGAAAATACTCACGGTTCCAGGGACCTCACGTCAGTGGTTATGGGTACAATTATTTTCAAGGGGTTTACTTATAAATGCCGCACAGTAACACCAAATTTTTGCCAAACCGTAAGCAGGTGCGGTCATTCAGTGACAAATTGTTTTATTGAATCTATTGTAGAAAACTTTTATAATGTTTAATTTATTTTACAATAAATATGTAATACCAAATTACTTTTTTTAATGTTCTGTAATATACTAAGGGAAAATGTTTAGGTCCTTTTAGAAATGTTGTACAGGGTTCTGCTCTATCTTGAAAAATTCTCGAACTCTACAAGAAAAACATACATTGCCAGTTGATTATATAGTATTAGGTACGAAAATACAATTAATAGAGCTAGGAAGTCATTGCAGGGATTGCGATATGGCATTGTTAACACATTGTATATTTTTCTTCATGAACAGCGTAGACACGCTATCATGTATATGGATTGTCGTGGTATTTCGAAATCACTTAGTGTGTATTCAGGAATAGTTCCTAACAATATGGCAAAGTAGATTCCTTGCAAATTCCTCTTTATCTAAGCCTCTGGTTCACCGTAAAGAACCGCAGTATCAATGAGAAAATGAGCTCTTCATAAGTATATAAGGTATTATAATAGTAAAATGGAATCATTTGGAAGTTTTAAGAACAAGTAAAACATAACGTTGAGCACTGATATTATTTTAAGCGACTCGTGTCAAATCCTCAGAAATGTATGCTTCGTTTACCGTTTCTCTAGTAAGTGACAAGGACGAGAGTTTCAATATTGTGTGAGATTTCAATCAACTTCACTGTCAAAAAAATCTGATACAAAAATAAAATAATGGTTTTTAATATCACACACAGTAAACAAGAACAAACACATCGTAGACCCACTATTAAATAAATGCACTGGCTTAAATGCTTAAAAAGTGATTAATTAAAGTAGTGTGTAGTTTTATGTCTCATATAAAGTTGTGCGTCCTTACAAACAGAACTAACAACTCATCGAAAGAAAAGTATCAATACGTGAAGCAGTCATTTTTGGCAGTAAAATACATTTCAATATATCAGAAAGACGAAATTTTATAGAAACATTAAAAGTAAACACAAGACAAAGGGACGATAAATATATCCTAGATACCCTTATCACAGTCTCAGTGTTTTGCCACTGAGCCATGTTGCTCGTTTTGAGTGACAACAGTTACTGAAACCATTGTATTGTATGTAAGCTAGATTATTTACATTGTTTTAGATCCGTGGATAATTATTTTCCAAGAAAAAATATTAATTGGTTATATGTTCTTGCTGTACACGGTACCTCCCGAAGAGCTTGCTGAGCATCGCGGGACAGAATGTGAGGACGGACTACGTCAGCGGCGGAGATATACTGCAGAGACCCATGTCATCTGGGCAACAGAAGTATCAGACCACTCCATCAGACTACCCTGTCACACAGCCAGTACTCAAGCTGGAGGCGTTCACGCAGTGCTCTGGTGAGAGAGAGAGAATTTCATTCTAGTATATAGCATTCTCATATCATCTGTACAGCAGATGTATCAGACCACTCCATCAGACTACCCTGTTACATAGCCAGTACTAAAGCTAGAGGAGTTCACCCAGTGATCTGGTGAGAGGACGAGTCACTTGTCCTAGTATATAGCATCCTGTGCCATCAGGGTAAAAATCGTAACAGACCACCCCATCAGAGCAAGGCAAGTTTTATTCCACTACGTAGGAAAACATCCCAGGCATATAACAATAGAGAAATCCTCTGATGCCATTTCAGAGGACTTATGGTTGATTACACTGGCCTCCCACATACAGCTGTAACACATCGTACCAGCAGGTTTAGGTGCAAGGGTACTACGGCCATGGCAACCCCTCCTGATAGGACAGTGTAGTACAGTTACATGAAGGAGACCAGTGTAATCAACCACAAGTCCTCTGAAATTGTACGAATTGTTTTTATCTTCTGTAGGAAGTCTGGGATGTTTGCCCGGTAGGCGAAAGAAGATCTCTTCGCTTAGGGCGTATGATTTGTCCCTGGATTGCCCCAGTGTACACTTCGGTGTGCTACTGGAGCAGTAATTTACAGTGAATAGCTACGAAGAGTAGCTGCTTCTATTTATTGCTTAGGTCGTTAGGAGGAATGTCAATCTTCCAACGGAACAAACTGTGAGGTGTTTAATCTGCTGGCTTCATTTTACCCACAGTGGGGGGTATCCCTCAACAGCAGAAACGAACAACAGAGTGGTGATGGTCATGATCGAGATAGTAATTTAGACGTTATTTGTGAAGAAAATCTGCCCCCTCAATTTTTTCTAGTTGTGTAAAGTCTCAAAATGCATACATTGGAATATGTGTCTCCCTTTGAGCTCCAGAAAATTATACACGATGTAGTCAGGGACACTACAAGATAATACGAAACAGAATGTAACTGATGGTTAAGACATCAAATGCCACTCAGTCATGCTGACAGCAGGCAATGAAGTTCTTCAAAGGGGTCACCCCATTTTGCACTGAATTGTCACCCATTTTGACTGGTGTATATCTTTGTGGTAGTGACTATTTTCCAGTTGTTTTAAAGTATATTTATGATGTTACCCTGCCCCTGCCTTCTCGCTGGGCAATTAAAAAGAGAGCCTGGGAAGGCTACAGACAATCGCTTTACTTTACTGCGGACCAACCTCGTTAAGTGGATAGGCTAGTCTCATATTTTGTTGCCGCTATGGTGTCGGCAGCAGAGGCTGCCTTCCCGAAATTATCCTCTCGTCGGCATAATCGTGTTCCATGGTGGAATTACGGGTGCAAAGATGCAATCCATAACTTGCAATATTTTCTTCGCGGGTTTACTAGAAATACCACTTAGGCGAACTTGGAAATGTTCCGCATTACTTAGTCATAAGCTGGGCATATATTACTAGAAATCAAAAGAAAGTCTCGGAGGACTTTTGCGTCGTCTCTTACAGAACATGCAGCCAGTATATATATTTGGGATGATGCGAGAAAGATAAGTGCCAATCCCTTAGTGTAAATTTCTTCTTTCTTCGCCACAATAACGCAGGTCATTACTGATGTCTAAGACATTTGCAGTTAACTTGGCCAAATATTTGGTCATCAGTCAAGCAGCGACCGATATCCTCTCTCTGTTCAAGCTTTAAATGCACATTGTAAATAACAGGGTGTAAACTTAAGTGTTTCGCTGGACGAGAGCAATAGTAAGTCACTCTCTCGATGTGAACTCGACCGAGTGAGATATTTCGGTCAGCTCTCAACATCGAGGTCTTTTACGCTGGTGAAGGGTAACATGAGGTGAATATGGAACAGTGCTGGAATGAAAGTGCAGAGGGAAAAGGAGATCCCAGTGAAAACCCGTGGCCAGCGGTATAGTCTGGCACAATTTCCACATGCGAAAATCCAGGGACCTCTCCATTTTAAACATACTTATGCTGGCCCTGTTGGTATTAATTTTGCAATACTACAAATCTTCCCACATGAAACTAAAATAAATATACACGGGATTATTAACCTCATACGACAATCCAAATTCTTCCCTTCCCAAAGGTGTCTCGCAGTCCTCATTCCAAATATTAAGGAATGGGAAGAATAAGGAAAATGTTTTAGTAACCGACTGATTTCGTTGACTGATTTCGTTGATTAACTGTCACTGAAAAATGCTGGAGAGAATTATAAATGATCGGCTCATGTATTGTCTCGAGTTTTGGAGATGTCAAACAACTCTCTAGTTTGACTTTTTCGGCACCATCTAGTTAGCTAGGAGGAAGCTATAAAAATTCCTTTACGTAGTTTCAACAACTCCTTGCTGTCCTTTTTGACTTCGAAAAGGCCTATGACACCACATGACGTCATTGTATCCTACTTCAGTTACATTCATGGGGTTTTCATAAACATCTCTTTGTGTTCATCAAATATTTTGTGAATCATTTGACATTCCATGAGGGTCTTTTTCTCGGTAGTTTATTAAGGAAAATTGGGTGCATCAGGTTAGCATATTGAGTGTTAACCTGTTCGCTATAGCAATGAAACATATTGGATCTGTTATTTGGCCTCATGTGCATAATGCACTTTATGTGGATGATTCCATGGTGTATTGCAGTTCATCCATCCTGTGTGCTGAGGAGCGTTAGATCCAGTTAGCTGTCCATCGCCTTGCCGATTGGCCGATTGGGCTGTGGTTTCCACTTCCCCAAAGCAAATACACAGGTTGTTCACTTTGCGGAAATTGTGGGTCTTCCACTCTCTCAGTGTTTATTTGTACGTAAATGTGTGGCCTGTTTCGGATCATTTAGTTTCCTTAGCCTAGTTTATGGTTCTAAGGTTTCCTGGCAGTGTCATGCAAAACATCTAAATGCACTATGCTTATGGGACATAACTTGTTTAAACATGCATAGTGAACACAATTAGGGGGCGCACAGCAAGACTATTTTCCTCCTGTATAGAGCTCTTGCTTAAAACAAGTTGAATATTGGCAGTCCTGTTTACTCCTTAGCACGACAACCTGTGCTGAAAATGCTAAACTCTCTTCACCATGCTTGTGTGCGCATAGCGACTGGTGCATTCTGCATAAGTCCAGTCATGACCCTTTGTGCGGAGGCTGGTGCTTTATGGATTAAGAGTGCTGATGATTCTTCGTGCCAATTGCATGAGGACTTACGTCATCCATCTTCCATACAGCTCTATGACGTCTGACCTACTGCCACTGCACCTGTGTCTGTCCGATTTGTACAGTCCCGGGTTCAACGTAACTTGCCCTAGGACGTGCTGCATGTTTCAGGCACTGAACCACCAAAGGGGACACACCAGGTGTGGGTACGGCTTGATCTGACTAAATTAGCGAAGCTTGCGACACTAGATTATGTCTATTAGATAATGTTTCGGGATCTTGTATTGCCTTTTTAAAAATTTTATTCTCGTTTATTTGTTGTTGACTAATTCCTTACGGGATGTTTCATGTGCTGTTGATTTGGTTTATAGACGTGTTGTGTACTGCCAAACTAAGCTTGTTTTCTCTTTTTTTTTTTTTTTTCGTTTTTCGTTTGTTTGTTATTGTTAGTCTCACTCTAAGATTTCTGGGACGACATAATATTACAATAGCGTATGTTCACGATAATACAGTACTTGTTCTTTCCCATTGTAAGAATGATTAAATTACATTACCGATTTTATCTGTTGGTATACTGATGGCTTCATGTCCGATGCTTCTACTGGATGTATACTTGTTACTAGCTCAGAGAGATATCTGTTTGGGATTCCCTTGTCATGTAGTATTTCAACTGTAGAGTTCTATGCAATGTTTAAAGATTTGTGTTTTAAAAATATGGGAATTTTACACGAGTGCCTTATGTGCTCCAAATTTTTGAGCACTGTACAAGCATTTAAGATGTGGCTCCTCTGCTCACCACCTCATGTCTGTGATCAGAGGGAAGCTGAGTGTGGCTGAACTGGCTGGTGTTCAGGTTCTCTTCCTGTGAACGCCTGGTCATGCAGGTATCGCTGGTAATGTGATGGCAGACACATCAGTAAAATAAGCACGCAGCCTTCCACCCTGTGAACCTCGGGTCCCTAGTGTGTCATAAACTGCAGCCAGCTCGAATATCTGTTTGGACCCCTCGCTCCCTCTGATTAACAAACTCACAGCCATAAAAGTCTCAGCTGCAAGTAAGCGACGTATTCCACAGGATTGCAAGGGAGATGTCATTGTTTGACATCTTCGAATCGGACACACTCTTGTTATGCACAGATATTTGCTGTGTGGTAAACTCTCTCCTGTTTCTGATATCTGACTGTCTGTCACATCCTGTTGGAGTGTCACAGTCATAAAGGTCATTCGGAATAAAGTGAGCACTAAAGATTTAACCTTTGAAAAAAATTACTAGCTGTTACTGCATATTAGACAACATTAACAACAGTTACATTATTGCATGTATGGTTGGTAACGAAACACTGCATGTAGTTCCGTGTTTTTTTCTTATTTGAATACAGCATTAGTGAAAGAGCATAAGATGTAATCGACCTCTCTGTATACAATATGCTTGTAAATATTTATTTACGCTCTTATTGTCATACTTACTTACTGTGTAATTTTACTTGATTAGCGCTGTCACAAAGTGTTGCAACCGCCCACTGAATTCAAAACAGCCGTTGACATACAGTCTCTAACGCTCGCACCATAAACGTAGTTCAAAAGTTCTCCGACAGGTGGCATCAGAGTTAGGTTATCGCTGCTTTGACTTCGCTTCGCTTGCTTGAAAGCGAGTTGAGTCAGGTCAGGACTCAGGAGTGTGTTTGTCCGTTGTGTAATAAATATGGGTTTCTGATGAACACATTCATAAACAGTTACTTCTAATACGTTTGAATATCATTGCTAATATGTTATGTTATACGATCGCCAGCCTGAGCATGTGGAAATAGAAATAACATTTCCTTTTTTTCTGTTCCACACGTTAAGAAAATCGTTTTTTTTAATTACTATTTTTGTAAATTGCGTCGTCATTCATGGCAGTATGCTGAATGGAACTTGAATTCTTGAATTGCGTGTGTCGTATGTGTTTATAGTGGCGGTTTTGAATTACAAATTAATATACTACGCATGCTTTTACGAGATAAGTAATGGCATCTGTGTGTGTCGTAACCAATTAGAGTCGATGAAGAGATAACAGTGTCATAAAACGGTAACTCGCAGGTATTTATATATAATATTACTACTGAGTATAGTATATGTACAGCTCCCGTTCATTTCATGAGTAGATGTTGCAGATAACATTTATCAAAACAGTGTAATGTAAATGTAAACATTGTACGAGCCTATGTAAATAAAAGGCCGTGGCAATGTTTATGTTTACATGCAGCGGAAAGATATAAACAGGCGGAAAAAAGAAAAAATCAGGGCTTTTTTGAGTGCTCACTTTATTCCGAATCACCACTAGTCATGTCGTTCTTTTAACATTGGTGAAGACCTTCAGAAAATTTTAAGTGAGGAAAGCTCGTCATTGAGCAATGATATTTTATTTTACGTGCTACAGGCATTTTTAGCATGTTGTGGTTTGTACCATTTTTGTGTTGTGGTCTGACTTTGTTCCTGCATTTAAATTAGTATACAATCAGTATGCATCCATTAACTTGTATTTTAATATGTTGTTGTGTCTATATACACTGTTATCCTGTTTGACTCCAATATTATTTCTTTATTTTTAAATTCATGTCTTCGGAAATTTTACTGGTTAATTTATTATAATCAATTAGTGGGCGTTGAGGTCCTTGCTGTAAAGCGCCCCAAAATAAAAATATTGCACTCATTCCAGCAAATTAGCCTGTCTAGAGTCCTTCACACAGTGCTCCGGTAAAAGTGCGAGTATCTCAGTCTAGTATATAACATTCTGTAACATTGTGCAGATATCACATCTCTGTATTTCTAAAAATTGCTTTGATAGTTACTATGGGACAGTAGTAAATTAAATTCTTTTAAGTATTTTGGAGGCTTGACTGATTCCAACTATCTCAGCTAATATGTTTGAAATTTACTGCCACAAAGCAGTTATATTTTGCTGTAGTGACCCTTGTTTGCAGTTCTACATAAATTTATTTTTTAGCTTACTTTTTGAAGGAAAAAGTATGCTTACGAAATCATATTTCTGTCTGTGTTTGTATATGTGTGTGTGTGTGTCCATGTGAGTGTGTCCGTCTAAAACATTTGAAGAAGTGGATCTAATTTGATCAAACTTTGAACACATATAGTTATTTGTAATCTGGTAATCTGACTTTCATTTTATATATTTCGTTTACGTCATGTTCATATTTAAAAAATGGCGGCCATTTTAAAATTTTGGTCAACCTAGATTTCTGAGGAACCGGACTTAAGACTTTCATCAAACTTGGTACACATATACAACATACAATATTGATTGCTCGTTCGTGTATTTTGTTCATACTAAGTGCATATTTTCAAAATGGCGCCCATTTTATAGTTTTGCATAGCAACACATATCTTAGGAAACTTTTTTTTTTTTTTTAGAATTTCACCAAACTTGATGCACTCATACTACATATGCAACAGACTTGAATATTGTGTATTTAGTTCATCCTATTTCAAAATTTTCAAAATGGTGGTGCTTTTTAAATTTTTAGCGTAGTATCACATATCGTAGGAATTATTTTTTCAATATTTAACCAAACTTGGAACATATATTCTACATACAAAGTTGACGTTAATATTGGACATTTCGTTCATGTGTGCACATTTTGAAAATGGCGGCCAGTTTTAAATATTTTGCTTAGTATCACATGTCTTCGGAAATATTCTTCAAAATTTCACCAAACTTGGTAACCATATATTCCATATAAAGTTGTCGTTACTTTGATGTAGTTCGTAAATCCTGTGCGTATATTTTCAAAATGGCGACAATTTTTATATTTTTAGTATAGTATCACATATCTCAGTAAACATATTTCAGAATTTCACAGAACCTAGTACATATATTCTAAATACATATTTGACTGGAATATTGTGATTTTCATTCATACTGTGTGCATATAATCAAAATGGAGAAATTTATATATTTTAGCATAGTATTACATGTCTTACTAAATAGGTTTAATGAATTCACGAAACAAGATACGCAAATACTACATACAAAGATGACCTGAATATTGTACATTTCGTTCATCAAATGTGCATATATTCAAACTGGCGGCCATTTTTTAATTTTTAGCATGGTACAACATTATAAGGAATTATTTTTCAGAATTTACCAAAACTTTGCACACATATACTACATACAAAGTTGAGTTGAATATTGCGTATTTCGTTCATCCTGTGATATATTTTCAAAATAGCGGCCATTTTTATATTTTTAGTATAGTATCACATTTCTTACGAAATATTTTTGAGAATTTCAACACTTCTGGTAGACATATACTACATAAAAATCTGGGCATAATATTGTTTATTTAGTTCATCCAGTGTTCATATTTTCAAAGTGGTGGCCATTTTTATATGTTTAGAATAATATTAAATATGACAAGATGAGTATTCATGATATACGCCATTGCTTGCGAATGTTGCCAAGTCACAGTTAAACCGACATATAAATACAAAGAAAATAATAAAAATAAAAATAAATAAAAATAAGAAACGCAACAAAAATACGAAAAAATTAACTAAATAAGACCAGATATGGTATTTGTCAACACATACATAAATAATTCCAGAATAGGATTATAGTCAGTGTAAGATAATAGAGACTAAGAAAAACAAAAAACAGATAGAACAAAGTATATGAACAGGACAACGATGATGAACAAAAAACGACGAGGACAACACAAATGAACACAGCGACAGACAATATGGTAGGTGAGACAGCACAACGAAAACAACACAGACGAAGATATCAGGTTCTCTTCGACGACAACAGATGCGACGTCTCGGGAACTGGGCCATCAGAAGTGTGTTTCGAGGGGGAGAGAGATCTCTCGAGTTCACTAAGAGAGGATGGCTGATTATGGTCTTCTCCTTGCTAAATATCGAAGTTGACACCTTAACCCTCATTGCAAGCCTTTCGAGCATGAAATGAGGGTGGATATCGGTCGCTGCTCTAATACAGATAAAATGTCAGTCCCAGTAGGTTACACATTTCCTTGGCATCAGTAATGACAACATTATAATGTCGAAGGAAGGAAATATTTAAACTAAGGAGTTGACCGACTATCTCACATTACCCCAAACATATTTATGGTTGCATGTATAGTAAGAGATGACGGTAATGTCCTCCAACACTTCTGCTTGCTGTCCCATATTACTCGCCTAGCCCATGCCCTGGTGATGCAAAACAGCTCTAAGTTCGCTTGAGTAGGAAGCAACGTAAACCTTCGAAGCGAACATCGCCGGGCACAGATTGCATCCTTGCACTCATCATTCCACTAAGGCACACAACGATACCGACGAGAAGATGACTTTGGCACGGCAAATTCTACAGCTGAAACCCTGCTGCAACGAAGGAGGAGACAATCACATCCACCTCACGAGAAAGGTCCTCACTAAAGTGAAATGGCTGTCTGTAAAATTCCCAGTTTGCCCTTTTAATAAGCAAACGATTTGAAACGGGCAGAGCAGCACGAGAGACAGTGTAAAACAACTGGAAAATTGTCACTACCACAAAGATCCGGGTAGACACTCCAATCAAAGTGGGTGACCAGGGCTGGGCTGCAAAAGGACAAGTCGATACACAAAGCGGTGCCAGTATGAGAGGTAAAGTGTGTAGGCGTGCCATTGTTAAATAGGACCAAATTAGTATTGATAAGCAAAGATTAAACTACACAACATCTGCCATACAGAAAAAATTATTCCCACAGCTCGTTAAGAGCATTTAAGTCACCCCCAAGAAGGAAAAGAGATGGAGTCTGGGATATGAGATCCTCTAAACCGACTAGGTGAAATGTTTGTGGTTGAGGTATGTACACGCAACAAATAGTTAACAATGTGCCGAGATACACCCTTACAGCTACCTCTTGCAGTTTCGTAGTATGAGCCCAAGTACATTATGGATTGCATCACTGGCTATGACACACACACCACTGCATGCACTATCAACAGCTGTATAATCTTCGCGGTAGAATGTGTGGCCTCATAAGGAGACCTCAGTTGTTGGCCGGAAATGTGTTTCCTGTAGGCAAATAACCGATGGGGTCAGTGATGCAACTTGTTGCCTTAGTTCTTCAAATCAGCTATAGTAACCTTTGGCAATTCCATTGGAGGAGGGGAATATATAATATGAGAAAGAGAAAGTAATCTATACTTCTTTATTTTCCTTATGCCTAGTTAAAAATTTTTTGAAGGTTTCTGAGCCATCATTGCCGTCAGGAGCATAATCCAACACCATACATGCCTCTGACAACTCAGGGATAGGTTGACGAGGTGGTGAACCGATAGTGGTCGTACTGCTCGAAGCTGTAGCAGCAGAAGTACCCGGAGTTGTTGTCGACTTTACCGAACTATCATGAGGCAATGATATATCTGCCTCAGTAGTACTTTTTTGGCGGGGTTTCAGAGAAGCAGGTTTAGTAGGAAGTTTTAAAATTGAGCTGCACTGTGTCCAGACTGTCGTGGTCCATATGGTCTGGACCTTTTGTGGCTCTTGTGCAACGACATCATCCTCTGTCTGTATCGCCACATCAACAGTCTGGGTACACGCATCCTTCATCGGTTGCCGAGCACTGGCGAATGTACTATAAGTAACAGTAGGTCGAGGCCCTTGTTGGGATTTGAAACTTTGCATGCTTCACCAATTGAAACTTTATCAGTTGTTTTGATCGCCTGAATACTCTGCTCCTCTCGCAAAACAGGGCATTACTTCGACCCAATGCGTGTTTTCTTTGACAGTTGATATGTGTGAATGGTTTGCTACATTTCTCTTCTTCTGAGTGTACAGGTTCGGCACATTTTGGGCATATTGCTGGTGATTTGCAACTGGCCGACGAATGGCTGTACCTCTGACAGTTGTAGCAGCAGAGTGGAGAAGGAATAAATTGTTGTACACGATCATTCAAGTAACCGATTTTCAGATTTGCTGGTAGGACTGGGACACTGTCTGTCAGTAACACAGTAGCAGTTGGAGCTAGTACAATATCAGATTGTTTCATGACTCGAAGGACATGTGTGACACACTGAGCCCGAAGTTCCTGAAATAGTTCTGAATCTGGGACATCGATCAGATCGGGACACCAATTGACACCCTTACTCGAATTCAACGTGACATGGTGTGTTACCTCAACGGTGAACTTCTTTGTTGCTCTGTTGAAGACCTCCATTGCCTGCAGCCCACGTGACTGGGCAGCATTTGTGGCCTTGATCTGCAGCTCTGTTCTGTTTTTTATTTTTTTTTTTTCAGTACTTCACTGCACCACCAGCAGCGCCATCTATTACTTTTTGGAGCTCAAATGGTGACTCTTTCTCAAATGTGTGTCCTTCAAGACCTTTCGTTGTCAGAAAAAAGGGGGTCGGTAACTTCTTAACATATATCACATCCAGATCGCTATCTGAATCAAATCCATTATCGCTGCGATGTCTTTTGTTTCGGCTCTTAAGAGAGCCACCCTTTGGAGTGCTTTTCGAAGCCCTAATGAATGCTCCCCTTACTGAGAACTGTCGGACTCAACCTGTTTTCGGGGGGGGGGGAGAGAAAAAGAAGTCAGCAGTCCAAACACCTCACGGTTTGTGCCATTAGGAGGGGTACCTACCTCCCACTGATCTAAGCAATACATAGGAGTAGCTACCCTTCGCATCTATTCACTGCAAGTTACGGCCCCAGTAGCAGACCGAAGTGTACCCCAGGGCAAACCAGGGACAAATCGTACATCCTGAACGAGACCAGGTTTTTTTCCCTTCTTGGAAAAACACCCCAGACTCCCCAATTTAGAGAAGACCCTTGATGCCATTTCAAGTAACTTGTGGTCGATTCGGCCTTCTCCGTACAGCGGTAACACATCGTCCCAGTGAGTTTTGGTGCAAGGGCAGAACGACATTGACAACCTCTCCCGCTAGGACGGTGCCAGGTGGTGCAAAAGGGTGTACATGTATGTGGATACGGTCTCCGCACCTAGATTTGCCTGCTGGGTCTCAGTGAGATGGGTTCGCTAAACTTTCACTAACAAAAATACAACCCGTAGGGTCACACAATTCGTAGGCAGCACTCGTGAACGAGGATAGGACCTCATTAGGAACAGAGACACCGTCCTGGCTTCAAACGATGATAAAAAGAGTAAAATACAATGGGACATGGTGTGATGAAAATGAAAAGGGTGATGAGAAAGTAGAAGATGATGGAAGGAACGTGAGATGATGGTCCGTACAAGTTTCAGGTCTCGACCACACCCCGATTAGTCGCCTCTTATGACAAGCACGGGTTATCTGTGATGGTATTCTAACCTACCACTACATGGGGAGGGTGTATTGTTTTGCAGGTGAGGCAGTGTACGTGGAAGAATGACTTAAAGTACCTGGTGAACTGTACGCTGCTTTTGCTTATTTAAGGTTTCACTGTTCCTCGTTTTGCCTAATGTTTCTTGTGTGTGTATTGTGTTGCAGGTGAGGCAGTGTACGTGGAAGACCGACCTAAAGTACCTGGTGAACTGTATGCTGCTCTTGTTCTCACGTCTCAGCCTTCTGGACATATAGACAACATAGATACTGCAGAAGCCTTAGTAAGTTCTCCATACTTACAGTGTAAGAGACGCTCTGTGGTGGGTTATAGCAATGAAATCAACTGAGTCAACTGAGTGTTAAAAATACCCGAGTGATTTACAAAGAATGTGTGTTAATGTTTATACCATTTTAAACCAATATTATAAGATATTTTTGTCTCATAAACTATATTTAATGATTTATCGACAGTTTGGTTTGACAAGTTGTGGTAATTTATACACAATATAATAATGTACATAATTGTATTTTAAAGAAATGAAGCAGTCTGAATTGAGAAAGTATATAAATTAGTGACTAACAATGGTTTAATATTTCGAATATGTAAAACATGTGTGTGTAGCTATATTATGTTGTGATTTTTTTTATTATTTTGAGAACCGTATATGAATTAATTTTAAAATGTAGAGCTTCTTATTATCATATGTAATATAGTATTATATCGAGAAAAGTACTTTAGAGGCTACCCAAAGCAACACGAATAAATGAATAAAACAGCCAAACGATATTTTCGTTGACACGAAAAATTTTAGTAAAATATATTTCAATGTGTAAATGTGTGTTTGACCTTATTACAGCTTACCTAAGCTCAAGTTTTTGTTACGTGTGTATGTATATATATACAAACATATAGGGAAAACTAAAAGGCTCATGACTATAAAATCGAAGCAGCGCAGTCACCATAACAAGGACCAGATTGCACCCAGGAATGAAACACACATCAGTCACTTCACAAACAAAAATGCTGACACGGAACTTCCAAAAGAGAAGGAAATTTTTTCTTATCCGAACGTTTCTTGATATTTTAGTGTACGATGTGTGGTCTCATCTCCAGGCAGGCTGAAAGGAATAAATCAGGTGTATAATCTCCTTCATGTGCTGCCTATGGCAAATCAAGCTGTCTCCTAAATGTTCGTGCTGCTTACAGTGTCTGTTAACCTTGTGCAATTATAGTTTCACGCTTATTTTGTCACACACTTTTTTAGCTAATCACTTCAATAGTATTAAATTAAAATTAATTTTCTGCGAATGACACAACGCCTAATATATATGTGTGTGTGTGTGTGTGTTGATATTTAAATTATTTCAATTGTGGTGTGTTTGGAGTAGCACAATCCAAGTAAAGCGTATTTGGATTTTTTAATATCATCTTTCGTAGTTTTCATTTTATACATGTTTATCAAATTCGATGAACTTCCAGACTCTTATCAAAACGATTATTTTTATATCACTTAGCAGTGAGGTCTTGACCGCTTACGAAATTAAATGAGGTTAACGCGGAGAGGCGGTGGAATGAAAAAGAGCTAGTTAAACTGAAGTGCTCCGAGATAAAGTTTGGTTATGGCAACGTCCGCTACGTTAAAAAAATAGAAATTCAGAATGTTCTAGTAGCTCCTCAAAAATTAGAACCTTTATAATTAATTCGAGAAATTACAACCAAAGTTGGTGACAGGACAATTAATACAATTGTGTTAGACGATTTCGATGAAGGAAAATTAAATATTGTGAGGGAATGAAAACATGTTCAAACATTAGATACATATTCTGGTTTAAGTTATCGTGTATATTGTCTCATCTTATGTTTCTATCAGCAAATTGTTATGGCAAAAGTACATTATATTTTGAAAATTCATGAAAGTTAATAAAATTAAATTTTTGACCTAGGGCAATTTTTAACCTCAAGGCAACCTCCTGAGGCAAGACTAGAAGAGGATGTTCGCCATTGCCTTTTGCACAATAGGGATGTGGGGACTGAATACACAACACCTCCTGCTGAACCCGGGAAGATAACTGCACATCTGTTTCTCCGGCCGGGAATCGAACCCGACACCTTTAATCCACCAGTCAGGAATGTTAACCTCTTTGCCAAGTGGCCGGCAGAACTGGAACTGCCAGAAATATTAACATGACTTTGGCTATATTTCAGGCATATCCCGGTGTAGTGGCATTTTATTCCGCCCAAGATATACCTGGCAACAACAACATAACACCGAGACCTATATTTCCAGCTGCGGCAGACGAAGAGGTAGGCCTATAACACATGTCACTGCTTGTTAACACTTCGGCTATAACATTCTTATGCTGTACATTTACAACTTTGTTTTCAGCTTACAATGTTTTCATGTCTTCTTAAAAATTTATATTGCATAGTTTTGCCAAAAGTTAATGTCTAACTCAAAATGGTATGGTTTTTTCTGACGTACATAATTATTTACAGAAGAATGAATAAATGAGATGGAAATGTCTTGTTTGAAGCTTAGCAATTAATAGTTTACAATATGATAGCAGAAACTGCAGATATTTCCCATTAAGGTTGGAAATGTCTTACCATATTATAGAATTGTTAATTTTTTCGGCGGTGCATATTTTTAATGTACTTAAATAAATAATTTTGTGCATTAAATTTACTGATAATTTACTTAACAGAACTACTAATACACACCAACAATACTAAGTTTTATGTTATAATATTGTCAATAATATCATCCAACTAGAAAACCTACACACATTAGATATATTGAATACAGATTGTTTTGGGATAACAAATAAAAATTAAGTACTATTACAATATCTTAGACGTATCACTAGGATACCCTAAGCTGTGTAAAAAGGTATTTACATTGGGTACTGTTCGGATATCCGATGACTATATCTACGAAATTTACCTAAGTGTTAAGTGGTTTAAAAACATATTTAAATTTAAATTGTAAAGCAATTTTTGCCTAACTTTAACCAATATTTAATTGCAATCTTAGCTTCCACATATTACAATATCGTACGAATATTTACATAAATTACAATATCCTAGGGTTGTCCATAGGATGCCCTTGATATATTTAGGCAATTCGGGACAAGTACCAGATATCACGATATCACAAGAATATCAGGTGTAGTGTGGAAAGGGATATGATAAGGAGATAATTTTTAAATATCCAATGGATACTGATTTGAAAAATATTGAAATTACTTTTTAATTATACTTCAAAGTGAATTTTTATCAATTTTAGTGTAATTATTTATATTATTATTATTGAAAACTAAGCATTTCACTTTTGTATATCCTAAATAATCTTAACACAAATAAAATATCATAACAATATTCTAAAGGTTTTCATAGACTGTCCGAGATGTATTTCACGCATTCGGGTCATTATCGGAAAGTACCTAAAATAGCCTGTATTGTGTAGATAAGGCTATCCATGGAAGATACTCTTGGGATATCTACTGAATTATCTTGGGATATTTTTCAAGTGTAGCGTCGCTAAAATAACACTGATATTTACTTTTTTTAATGTATTTCAGTGTATTTACACGTATATATTATTGCAATACTAGTGTACCTACATAACATAATATCATGAATCCTAACACAAATTAAGTACAACATAAATACCCTAGAGAAATCCATAGGGTATTCGGAATGTAAAAAGACATTAGAGACAGTTATGGAACATTCACAGGATATTCTGTGCTGTGTGGAATGTCACTTAGTAACGTTGCTTGACTGTCAAGCGTTTTGTTCGTACGTGTTCGTATTTTCACAATGTCGGCTGATTGAACAATTTTGGATCGCACAAGATATTTGAATAACTATATTTTTTTTTTCAAAATTTAAAATAAAATGGGCAAAAATATAGGTACGAATTACGGCCATACTTTGACTTTCATGCATTTCGTTTGTGTCGTTTTCGTATTTTTACAGTGGTGGTCATGTAAACATTTCCTGATCATACGAGATAAATTTTGAACAATGTGTCATAATTAAACCAAACATGGTACACATTAATGCTTAGTAGACCTAAGTAGACAAGGCGTTTATATATTTGTTCATTACCCATTGATATTCTGTGATGTGGGCATTTTAACAATTATTTACTTTACGAGATATTAGAAGAAATATATTTCATAGCTTTGTAACTCGACTAAGACACATAAATTACTTGACTTTTTCGCATTAAATTTATCCCGTGTTAATAGTGACAAATTGGAGGCTACCTGAACAATTTTAGATCGCACGTACTATCTTAAGATACCATTAATACGAATATCTTGGAACTCTAACCCCACGTACTACTTTGTGCACAGACATGTATTTTGCTAGTACTGGAACTGCTTTTAGAAATGGTGACCTCATAATTTTTTTTTTAATAAAAGAGAAATCTACGAAATAAACTGTACTTAATTTTCACAAATTTGGTAAACAGGTTGTTCTTAAAATGATGACATGAAGAGAATGATATATGTTCTTACTGTGTTTAATAGTGTAATTCCCGCAATTTTACATGGCTTTGTCGGTTTTGCACTTACTGATTATACGCCCGCTAGTCCCAGCAATATTTAGTTAAGTAAAGTCGAAGGTTACAATTGCGTCGTCTGCAGTTTTTCGCCCTAACATGTGACACTACCTTACAGTACTTCTAAATAACTGGTCCGAATAACGCAACACGTAGGCGTCACGACGCGTATACTCAAGATGTCCGACAGATAGCACGGCGGTCTGCCTATCTCCGCGGCTCATCGCCGTCGAAATATCTCTTCCTCTGCTTAAAGGCGTCCCTACGCCTGATCTGACATCCGGAGGCTGCGCGCCAGCCGGCTGTTCTTCACGTTTCGAAAATGTGTTCCCAAAATCCGTTAACAACAACCTAGTGTCGTTCTTGTTTGGCGCTAACGTCCCCCTCCCTCTCCCGTTTGCCATGCAGGCATTGGTTAAGTTGGACCAATCAGGAGACAGCTTCAATTGATGTATCTGCCCCTCGAAGATGGCCACTTATGGCCATTGCCATATTTGTTACAATAAATATTCAATTTGACACTGTTACACATCGACAATTCCACTACATGGTTTTCATTATTCCTAAAAATTTTTGTGATCTAATTGTTATCACTATTTAACACCTGCATCTTAAAAACTTTCGACTAGCCTACTCCCGTCTCGTCACGCAGCTAGAGTAGTTACATGAGCGGTAGTTGGGAGCGATAACACCCAGATGCCAGTCACGTGCACCTGCAACTTTCACACACACTGAATATATACATTTCTGTTTTCCCTAAATACATTTCATTACATTGATACTGGCATTTTGAAAATTGTTCCATCGGCACCCCTGGCATGATGAAGAGAAGTATGCATGTTCCCATGACAGGATTTTATTATTATATTTGTAATTAATGACAGTTGATTACGACTGATAGCTTTTACTCATATACATTTGGGTGATGATGTGCACCACCCAAAATAATTGTGCTCATCAAATATATATATATATATATATATATATATATATATATATACGTATTAGATTTATAATAATTTTTAGCCTAGCTTAACGTGTTTGATTAGATCCTATGTTCTTCGCAAATTGTTTTCCTTCGATACTACAACCGGCATAACTAGTGACATAACTTTAAACTGAGAAATATTAGAGCCTTGTATTTTTATTTTTCACTGCATAGGTCTGTACCCACTTGTTGATATAAACACAGTAGTGGAAGTACAACATAACAACGTGTATTAATTTCGACAAACTCAAAAGCTAATAGTTGATACATTTAGTAAATTAGATTAATTTATTACTACTCTTGACAAGACTCTTCTCACAAGTGCCAACTTAACCAGGAACAGTTGTTAACAATACACACGTTGACTAAACTATGACAGTTTTTGTAATGACCTGATCACGGCCATGTAAGAACACGTCTGAACAATGGAGTTGAAAATGTTCCTTGTGTGACTGATGCTTCTACTGGTACAGTAGACTGATGTTGTTTCAACTTTGTAGTACATAGATCATCGAGTAATTGATTTGTGTCCAAGCTGTTGATGGCTTGACGGTTTGCTGGAATATTATAATATCACCGATATACTAGTGGTGCAAACAAATTTTAAGGGTTGGAATCAAAATCATTGACTTGCTGTGAACCAAACCTGTTACGTACTTATAGTTTTGTGTCAGCTGTTCTGCAGTGGCTCGGTGCTGTACCACGGCCAGCCTATAGGAGTGATTGTAGCAGAGACACGCCAGATAGCCAACACGGCTAAGACACTGGTGAAGGTGGACTACAGCGGCGTCACGACGCCTATAATATACGTGAGGGACGCCATTTCTCGAGTCAGGAGCCAGGGAGATGCCGGAAACAGTCCAACCAAGATAGCAATGTCCAGCTCCAGCGACACAGGTTTGTCTCTTACGGATCTGGGTATTTCAGTAGAAGCATTTCAGGGTAGAAATATGAGCGGCAACAATTAACGCTTGTGTAATGGCAATAAGTCACAAGGTCTGTTAGCAGAGAAACACGCCCTCAATACTAGGGTGGGCTGAAAAAGATAAACTTTTTTTTTTCGAACTGCTATAGTGCGGAAAAGTTGCCTTTAATAATGATAAGAAAAACTATGTAAAGAAACTTAAGATCTGTTGTTATCTTCCGGTCGCGCATGGTACCAAAATTTACACAAATAGACAAAATTTAACATTTATTATATATTTAAAAAATAATAATTACACTTC
>PNEQ01056833.1:0-34719 GCA_003012365.1 Medauroidea extradentata
AGAGGTTGGTGGCAAGAAAATTATGCCCCAGACCGGTCTACTTCTCTCCTGGGTGCAACAGCTCTAATAAGAGCAATACTTACGCTGTTAATAGCTGAATGAGTGTAGTCGCTGTTTGCGTGCGTAGCTCGCTGGTGCTCTTGCGCGCTGGCACGAACACGTACGTCCGCTCGCTACGACGGTCAAGCCGACACTCCCTGCTTTTTGTTTGCTGAAGCTTTGCAGCTGCCCTCTAGCGACCAGCGAATGAGTTAACTTCGTGCCACGGATTCCCAGAAGCAAGAGGAGGACACTATTCAGGGAGTGGGCACTTTTCCGGGAGTGGACACTTTTCAGGTTTTTAGGGATGTGTTTCATGCGAGCTAAAAATAGGAATGGTGACCATTCATAATGTGGGCACTTTTCAGGTTTTTTGAGATGTCGATATTTGTGCTAAAATCCGTAATGGTTACCATTCAGACAGTGGCTACTTTTCAGGATTTAATAAAGTCTACATTTTGCTAATAAAACTTGAATGGTAACCAATCAGCCAGTGGAAAGTTTTCCATCATTAGTGAAAGCCAAATAAAAATCATGCGAACTGGAATGGTAAATATTCATCTTGTGGATACTTTTCATGCAATGGATACTTTTCAGGATTTTAGGTACAACTTAATATCGCACTAGGTAGTGGAAAGGTTACCATTCAGGCAGTGGACACTTTTCAGGTTTTTAGGGATGTGCTGCATGCGTCGTAAAAATAGTAATGGTAACCATTCAGGCAGTGGACACTTTTCAGGTTTTTTGAGATGTCGATATTTGTGCTAAAATCCGTAACGGTTACCATTTAGACTGTGGATACTTTTCAGGATTTAATAAAGTTAGCATTTTGCGTATAAAACCTGAATGGTAAACTTTCAGGCTTTTTCAGCGCAAGGGATGATCTAAAATATTCTGAATGGTAACCATTCAGAATGGATACTTTTCAGTCGCCCCGTTGCCATGAAGAGTGTTTATGTGCTGCTACTAACCCTTGCATAGTGCATTGAAAGTGTCCTTGATAAAGGGAAATTTAGGGACAAAACATAATGGGCGTATTTTAGCGGTTGAATTGGTAGCAGATTCTGTGAACAGAGCATTTTAACATTCCTGTTTACAACTGTGTTTGCAAACGTGCTGCAAACAGACTGAGGGTGTATGCACGTTTCTGGCAACCAAAGCAGGAGAATGGTTACAGGGTTTGTTCACAGGATGTTTACCTTTACCAGTATTTCCTGTTTTATATCAAATAAATTTCAATTCAAAATAAACTATTTATGCGCAATATGGACGAAACTTAAGATATTTAGAAAGAAAATGACGCAATATTAAGTTTTTATTTCATGCAGCTGCATAGTAAAATTTATTTCCTACAACTTATTATGTTGTATATGAAAAAGTGTGACGAATGGATGCGGTAGTGACTCTACACTGTGCCACCTAGAGTTCGCATCAGCCCAATGTGCAGTGTGATCCAAGAGGACAGTGTCTTGAGGGACAGAGCGGTTCGTGGCCGGGTCACAAATGAAAGTTTATTCAAAATAATTAACTTAAGGCCCCTTCGAACGCAGACGGCAGGAACATAAACTAAGCGACCACGTGGTGACACATGACAATAAAATGTCAAAGTCGATTGTAGAAAAAGTTAAAAATAACCATCGGGCATTGGGAGGAATTGAAGCAAAATATATTATTTGCACGAATATTTAGCAAACTTTAAGAATAAACTCTTGCTGCACTACGGACACAAACTTGAAGGCTATTCTACAGGAGCATACTAAGAATATGGTTACCCTGCATGCACCAGTCAATGAGGAACTGTCAAAGCCATGTAACAGAGTGCACTGGCCACACATCCAGTTTCAAATTTAACTGTCCAGCAACTGTACTGACTACTAAATACTCATAAGCATCCACGAACCACTTCCGAGAAGACAAACAGACTATGTTACATTAATCCAAAATCTTTCAAAATTTTTTCAGAACAAATTAGTTAAAATATTGTAGGGACTGTTTTGAAACTACCTGCGACTGTCTCCCGGTTACATACCTGAAAAACCATGGTAGGAAATGCTGTGAATTGAAGCTTTGTTCCATTCGGCCGCTATTTTTTGCTCCGCTGGATCCCTGAGGGCATGAGGTCAAAATGACCCAGGCCAAGGAGAGTACACTGCGATTGGAACACCTAAGAGTGCTTGTCATGAAAATATGTAAACAAATTTTATGTAAATACAAAATTCACAAATTTAGTACATCTATTAAATGCAGTCTCAAATTACTGGTAAGTGTTTAGGAACTACTCTGATCCATTCTGAAACTTCTTATTTTATAACCTACAACACTTACGAACATAAATCATATCAAGGATACACATAGTAAAATCGCAAAGCATAATACAGATATTAAGATAGTTTCACAAACACATAAGATACATGTTACTTAAAACAAGCTAAAACAATTATTTAACAGAGTAAATAGGATTTGACTGTAAAAACCATTTTAATATATATTTTTTTAATTGCTTTACATGATAATTGGTTAATAGTAGGTAGCTATGTGGTAGGTGATTATACAATTTAGGAACAATATATTTAATACTTTTATAAGGTCTTGAAAACTTGTATTGTTTGGCAAAAATACTGCCAGTATGCCTTGTATTACAGTTATGTAAGTCATCACAGCAAATGAATTTATCGTAGTTTCTTAAAATATATAATATACATTCCATAATATACAGAGTGTTTGGTAATTATAGGTACAAACGAAAGGGGTGTGTCGAGGAAGATGAAACAAGCAAATAATGCTAGTAAACATAGGTCTTGAAAACGACGATTTTTCTATTACGATGTATGGACAAGTGCATACATGGCAATGCTGCAACACTGTTACCACTGTCTGTACCAGGCACCAGTTCACACAGTCAACAGCAATTTCACGTGTGGCTGTGTAGTGTTCCACGAGGTTGCCATATTGCTCCACATACATTTTCTGATGAAGAAATAGCTGACATCCACTTGATGTATGGGTGAGCTAATGGCCACGCACGTGAGGCAGCTTAAATATATCGACAGACATACCCGCAGAGAAGACAGTCTGATAGCACTATATTCGCAAGGGCACATCAACGATTATTTAAACCCAACATGCGACATACAGGTAGACCAAGAACAGTTTCGAAACCGGAAATGGAAGAGCATTTGTTACAACAGGTGGATGCAATGTCAGGCACAGGTACCAGACGAGTTGCTGCAGCAGAAGGTGTTTCGCCATACCCAATATGGCGGGTATTACATGAGAGACAGTTGTACCCATATAATGTATGTGTGCAAGCATTGGCCGCACCAGACTTTCCAGCCCGGGTTGCATACTGCCAATGACTCCTGGCAGATTGTGGACAAGATCCACAGTTCCTCGTGCACATTTTATTAACAGATGAATCATGCTTCACTGTATCATGAACATCCACAAAATATACACATGTGAGCTTATGAGCACCCAAATGCTATCACTGAGATGGCATATCAGCGGAGATACTCCATTAATGTTTGGACAGGTGTCGATGGTGGTCAGTTGTTAGGGCCCCATGTCCAACCTGGCCATCTTACTGGTCGTGCATACCTTCATTTCTTGCAGCATGAACTACTCAACAGTTTGGATGATGTGCCTCTTGGCGTCAGGATGCGTATGTGGTACATACATGATGGTGCTCCAGCGCATTTCCAAGTGACTGTTCAGGAACACGTCGCACGTATGTTCAACAACAGGTGTATCGGTCGGGGCTTGCCAATACCATGGCCTCCCAGGTCCCCCAACTTGAACCCATTGTAATTTTTGTGTGGTGATATTTAAAAGCTTTGGTGCATTGTAGATGGTTGCCACCGCATTCGGAACACACCTGGAATTTTTGAACGTGTAAGGGCATCGATGCGAAGACATGCTGAAACCTACCTTCACATGATTGGCGCCCATTTCGAACACTTGTTGTAATGTCTTCGTCCTTGTGTGCAGCATTTTGGCATTTTGATTCTCGGGACCACTGGTATTATAGTGCTCCTGTCGTAACATGTAACATGTCATGTTAAGAAAACCATTGGTTTCCGTAACTATGTTTATTAGCATTATTTACTTGTTTCATCAACCTCGACACACATACTTCGTTCGTGCCTATAATAACAACCGTCCTGTAGATTGATGGCTAAGTTAATATTTTTAATAATACATAAATAGGTTTTGCATGTGACCTATATGATGATCGGCAAATTAGACCTACTGCTCTTTTTTTGTAATGATGGTACCATACGCCCAAAGAAGGACTCCATATGTTAGGCCACTGTTTACATGTGCATAATAAACCATCTTTAAAGCGTCAACAGAGAGACAATGTGATAATATTCTTATAGTAAATATACCCTCACATATTTTCCATTCAATACTATTTACATATGAATTCCAATCTAATCTGGAGTCAATAAAAATACCTAAAAACTTAACTAATTTGATACCCGTGTTGAAGCGACTATTAGTAAACAAAATATCAAATGTTTTTTCGGTTGTTTATACTTAAATTATTTACAGTACACGAGTCTTGAATATTAGTAGAATAGTTAGTCAACCTCATGTTATACAATTTGTAATCATCAGTGACTGCAATGGCCAGATCATCTGCAAAAATATAGGATTATGAATAATTATCTTCAAAATTAGACAGAAGGTGATTTATACAAATAATGAAGAGAAGATGTCCAAGCACTGAGCCCAGAACGGACTCCATATTGACCAATGCTAATTTAGACATATTTCCCTAATAATATCTGTAACTCAGAGGTGTCGTAACTCCAAAATTTAAGTTTTCTGGATTTGTATGCTGTTGTATTCAGAATGAAATGCTACGCACTGGTATACTGTAGTAAGTCCTGTGATGTTTATTGTAAAATATAGTGTTGAATTTTTCATGCCATGTGTTTGCTTTCTTCACAGAATAGATAATGCTAACAGATGCGACAAGGAAAGATTTTTCATTGTTGTTACCGTACCAGCTTTCGGGGTGTACAGAAACATAAACAGTACCACGTGTGTTAGAGACATAAGATTATATACCGTAACCACTTGTAGTGCTTGAGATACTGTAATTAGTTGGTATATTAGCTTAATATTTAAAAATAGAAACCTGACTATTCGAGGCTCAATGTCAGATAGTAACTAACTCTATTCAAAGCAACACAATTAACCATTGTTATTGTACCAGCTCTCGGGGTGTACATGTAAGTAAACAAAGCCATGTGGAATTTCAGATATTGGTTTAAACAACAGTTTTCATGAAATATTGTAATTCGTTAGCACATTTAGAAATGGTAAATGTGACGTTACTTACGAATCAATTTCCTCAAAGATAATAAAATAAGGCCTATTTAACTTAAACTTCAGTCTAACCCAACGATTATTTACCTTCTGCGAATTCCCACTCCATGGAAATCCAAAGAGAAAACGAGTACGATAAAAATCACATCTTGTCGCTTCTGTAGACACCATTAGTTGTGAAGTCACACGAAAGTTTAACATTGAAAACCCCATTTGTCATCACAACATATTTTTGTAATTACGTTTAAAAATACTGTACAAATACTTTCGTTTAGACCTAAATAATGTCAAACATGAGTGTGGCAGGACTTCTCTCGTAAACTGATATCGTCGGAGACGAAAGAATTTAATACACGTAGCGGGAAAATACATGTGCTGTGTCTTGCGACTTGTATAGTATGCATCGTTACGAAACAATATCGTAAGGGTCAGAGATTGTTACAACTTAGGACGTTGTAATGTGTGTAGATAATATAAAAACTGCTTTCGCGCATATTTGTAGGATTGTTCAAACTAATTATTTTCACATTAGGCAAAGTCAGGCAAAGGCTGTTAAAATATAAGCCTATACAAATGCTGCTGGGGACAATCATTCGGGGTGGCTTATTTATTTAATGAAATATCTCAGTCTTGTGGGTTTGCTAGCTGGGCTTAAATATGTGCTAAAAAAAAAAAAAGGTTAGATCTGTTTCTGGTCTAGTGTGTTTATTGCCCCTGTGCGATGATATTTAGTGTCCTAGCCCTACAATTTTTAGTGCCTCTGCACCACAATTTTTAGTGCTTCTGTCCCACAATTTTCAGAGACTGCCCTACAATATTCAGTATATCTGCCCTACAAGTAGTGCTTCTGCCTTAAATTTTATAATTCCTCCTTCACTGCTCCATGATTTTTTATGCCCTTTGCCCCACAATTTTAAGTGCGCCTAACACTGCCCCATGATTATTTGTGTCACTCCCACACATTTTTTTAAACGCAACTACCCTGCACAATCTTTTGTGATTATCCTAAAAGTTTCTGTACCTCTGCCAATACCCTGCCCCTGCATTTTTTAGTTGCCCTGCCCTACAATTTTATTTATGTACATTTATCCAACTGTACCCTACCCTACAGTTTTCTGCACCCCTAACCAAAAACTGTATCCTATCCTACAATTTTCTGTACATGTGCTCCATCCCTACCAGCACAGCAAGTCCCCAGGATGTCCTAGGGACATCCTTTGAGGATATCCGAGTACATGCGATCATCGGGATGTCCTAGGGATGGATATTTCGGATGTCCCAGAGCTCCGAAAAACCATGTCCCTAGGACGTCCCAAGTACCTCCTCGAAAAGTACATCACATCCCAGGAAGCTCCTTGGAGGACGAATTCGGGTCATCCTAAATTCCTCATCTGGGGAGCTCCCAGGGATGTCCTTACAGGGAGTTCCCACGGAGCTCCTCTGAGGAACTCCCTGGGATGTCCGAGCAGGAGTTAACTGGGATGTCCCAACAGGCACTCCCTGGGATGTCCGAGCAGGAGCTCCCTGGGATGTCCGAGCAGGAGCTCCCTGGGATGTCCGAGCAGACACTCCCTGGGATGTCCGAGCAGGTGCTCCCTGGGATATCCGAGCAGGAGCTACCACAGACATAGTGGATTTCTAGGCAAGTTCCTAATATGACAACTAGATAGCTCACGATATAATTTAAATATACATGAGGTTTGTTGCAATTAATTTATTAGATGATTCATGACATTTTATATGTCTTAAGAAATTGGTAAATTTATTAATTTCGACACACACGTTTTATTATTACTGGTAGACTTTTGGAAGTTGAATCATTTTAAAAAAATGTTATTACAGACGAATTGTTTATTCAAAAGATTTTAAAAGGCTACATTAACAAATATGTGTATTTGTCTGTGTGTTAAATACTAAGTTTACATATCACCAAAACAAATACGTTTGTTTTCTTTTGTGTTGAATACTAAACTTTTACTTTTGCTGCTGGAAGGAGCTGCTAGGGATGTCCCAGGGATGTGTTTAATACAGGTCCTAGGGAGCACCTAGGGATGTCCCAGGGATGTGTTTAATACAGGTCCCAGGGAGCTCCTAGGGATGTCCCAGAGATGTGTATGCCAGACATCCTAGGGATGTCCGTAGGTAGTACTTTTCCATGAAGTTTTCCTACATAAAAAGGACTTGAAATGGACTTCCCTAGGACGTCCTAGGGACGACAGTTCTCACATCCTACGAACGTCCTAGGGACGACAGTTCTCACATCCTACGGACGTCCTCATGATGTCTGTGTGCTGGTAGGGATGATATTTAACAACCTTGCTTAACATATCCAGTGCAACTACTGTACCCTACAATATTGTTTACCTCTGCTACATAATTTTAAATATTTCTTCCTCACATTTCCTGTGCCCCTACTGTACAATTTTGTGCTTAGGCCAATACCCTAAACTTTTCTGTACAGTACCTCTACCTCATGACTATTTTTAATGTCTGAAGAAGGTAAGAGGAGTTGGGGAAAATATCCCAACATTGACAAGTATGAAAGGACAAACTACGACAAATGACATAGAGAAAGCTGATATGCTGCAGGCTCAGTACTTGTCAGTGTTTGAAACAATGGAGTACTGGAATAGTGAGACAAATAGACAAAATGAAATGGAAATTGATTGGGGACTTCCTCCAAGGATTTTGGCAGAGCGTGAAAGGAGGGGTGTAATTGACAGCAGACAACGAGGTGACATCAGGGATGCCACAGATAAGTTTGCTCTGTATGGTATTGTTCAACATTATGGCGAATGGTATGGTTATTGGGATTAGTGGCTAAACAAGATTGTTTGCAGATGACTGTATTTTATACTTAGTGGTGGGCAGTGGGGTCAGGTTGTGTATCTGGACAGCGGAAAACAATATGAAGATCAATGTTTGTAAGACTAAGTTAGTCAGGTTTACTAGGAAGAGAGTGATAAGCAGAGTCATTTACAGATGGATGAGAAAGAGATAAAAGAAGCCACACATTATAAGTATATAGGGGTTGCGCTGCAAAGTGACCTTAGGTGGACAAAACTGGTGGAGAGGGTGGTTACGAAGGGGATAAGAGCTTTAGGTTTGCTGGAAAGGGTACTGAATGAGGCTATAGCTCTGAGGTGAGGATGGGAAGGGTTACATTGTCACTTAACTCAGGTGGGGGGGGGGTAGTAGAGGGAGAAGAAGAAACAGCCAGAAGATTGAGTGGGTGTCCAGGAGAACAGAGCGGGACAGGCAGTCTATGTGTGTGAGGTCAGCGAGGGAGTGGAATGTTTTGCAGGATGACTTGACTTTTATTTATTTCTTAGCCTCCAGTATACATCCATACAAATGGATAGGAGTTGATGATGGTGACAGGGGTTGGTAGGTTCAGGGATGTTTTGAAGACGGTTTTCGATGTGGGAACGTGTGATCTCACCATCGCGCGGCAACACAGTTGTGAGCATTTATTTATTTATTTTGTCTTTGCTACACATTTTTAATTGTGCTACCCTACAAATTTCTGTATCCCTACCCTACAATTTTCTGTACTTCTGCTCCATGATTATTTTTAATGTCCTTGCCTCACATTTTTAATAGTCCTACCCCTACAATTTACTGTTCCCCTACCCTACAGTTTACTCTACCTCTACCACATTATTTTTAATGTCACTGCCTCACATTTATAGTTCTCCTACCCTACAATTTTCACTGCCTCAGCCCTATAATTGCCAATGCTCCTGCATTACTATTTTCTGTACCCATGCCCAAAATTTTTCAGTGTGCCTACCCCACATTCCTCCAACCTTGATTGCCTTGCCTAAGGTCATATTTTCTTAAAATTAAGTTGTAACTATAAAATACCCGTTGGGGAAAAGGTTAAGCAACATATTAAACTAGGCCTACTGTAAAAACTGTAAAATTGCTCATATTCTTATTGTATATTTTATGCAGCATTCTGTGCCTTTAATTACTGTCTTTTTGCACTTTTTATGTAGTGCTGACGTTTACAAACTTAGTAGTATTCTGCACACCTTGTGATGTAACTTAAAACTTGACTAGTAACGATAAATTATGTCAATCATCACAAGCCAATATAAGAAATTGGTCCTTCTACGATTTTGGACCAGTTCCCATATTATTGTTTTAAGATATCTTCGCAAATCGCCTGGGAAAGGCACCTAATGCGATCAAAAACTTTTGGACGAAATCGTAACACAGCATACAAATGACAAAACTTAATGATGGATTAATTTAAAGAATGACCAGGAATAATATTAATGTAGTTCCGATTAGTTATCAGATGCTCAATCTATTGTTTTTGTACCACACTTCATTGAACTGCAAGTAAATTCTACTATTCAAACAAGAACAACATGCATGTTTACCTTTAGGTTAAGTAACCGCTATTTACACATACATAACTTCAAGTACGCTGCAAAATTATCTGTTAGACTTTGTTCGTAACTTCTTTGATATAAATTAATTCTGAAAATGATAGAATTCGCTCGCTTTCTCTAACACTCGATTTTTACGAACAAGAGTAAAAAATTATATCATTGTTTAGCATAGGCCCAGAGGGTTGGTTTGGAACCAACGTCATCGTGTGATGTCACACTAATGGTGTCCGTTACCAAATACCCTAGAGACTAATACCAGACTGCTCTATGCAAATACTATGGGTAAGCTTGTGAAAAAATAACCTAGTGGTATGAGGTGAAACTAACACATATTTTGATATTATTTTTGCATTATAATTTTGTTTTATTTTTAACTTGCTTTATTTTATTTTTACATATTTAACATATTGCTATTTTTTATTTCCTCCATGCAACAAAAATATGTTCTCCGTAGATAAATTTTTCAGAATTTTTATGTTAGCAGCTTACATCTAAAATCAATTAAATATACAGTGCTATTCTCTGGTGGTTTGACGTGATAACACAGTTAGAATTCTCGCCAAAGCGTTCAAGCTGTCCGGTGTTGGTTTATGGTGTATTTGCTGTTTCTATGGTAGTTATTTATTCTGTTCTTTCGTAGAGGTATTGTGTGGTAAGTCCCATTTAATGCCTTCTGCCTCTAGTGGTCTAAATTTAACTTCCTGTGGTATAGTACAGTAAAGGCGGATTCACAATGAAGTTAACATGGCACTTCTTACATTACCTTTACGTTACAGCTGAGATGAGATATAGGTCACGCTGCAGTGTTTTCACATTGAGTTATCGGCGACGCAACTGTAACTTAAAAATGTCGAAGTTGAGTAAACTTCAACATAACGTAAAGGTAAAGTTAAGAACAGCCAATTAGAAGCAGACATTTTTTGTTGACTATTGCCTATGAGATTTTATCGCGCCAAAACTTACGTTTTACGGATGTTTCTCGTAACCTTAAATTGTGTGCTGCTCGCTCGTGCATGTACAAGAGTGTATGAAAAGAAGTAAATTTGTCATAGTAGTGTTCTGTAGTGTGGTGAAAGCAAAATGTTCGTATTGTAATTTTAAGTAAATAATATTTTTAATTCCACATAAGATTTGTTACTCGTGTGACATGGTATTTGTGAGTGCATTGCCTAATACATGTGTGGCTATGGTTGTTTAGTGAGTCGTAAATCGTTATCATATATTTATAAATAATTCAGCGATATTATGTTGCTAAAACATTCGTTCAAGGGCCCTACAACCTTTATTTATGTGACGTTGTTAGGAGTTTGTCTGCCATGTCATGTTTTAGACGGAGCTTGCTTTGTGGTTATATGGTAAACTTCACAAATGTTTTGGGTGTGTCTATAGATGAACATTAATGTAGTCGCGATAAATACGTATATAATGTCTCTACCATATTTGTGGGGACAAAATGTGGCGTGTGTCATACAGAAAAAATTCGTCCAGAAAAATGTGTCTATTCACCAGAACCAAACATATATTATAAACAAACATGTCATGAGGGAGGAGAGGGGGAGAAAGAGCTGCTCTGCGCATGCGCTGGTTGGAATTTTACATTCTCGCCACTGAGAGTTTGGTGCGCTGCTGTTTCCCTCAGAGCAGCGAGGTCAGAATAAGCGACATTAGTTATAAGCTTGAGTTTTCTCTCTTTCCGTAGAAGTAGGTGCTCTGGGAATCGACTAGAGGTGGTACGAATATGTTGGCTTTTAGACCAAAATAGCCATGTTTATTCAAAATGATGAATTCAAGGATTAAGGGCCTGTATCATTGTCGTAGAAGAACGGGTCTGGACACTCGCCTATCTGCCAATGTATTTTGTTTGAACCCGTTCTTGTTTGACTCTAGTTCATCAAGTTGCCGAGAATGTTGTACTTTTTGGTGCTGTAATCCACGCTGTCGGACTCACTTTTTTCCATTGTTAACATCATAAAGTAAATAAAGATCTCTGGAGCGATGATTTAAAATTGTGAGCGAAGGAAATGTTTAATAAACTGATAAAAAAATACGTTTTGATAAACTGTTTATCTTAGTGGGAGGGAAATGGGCGGGGTTTGAGCACGACCGCCCGGATTACAGTGCCAAAAATGTGTACCTAGCATTATCGGTAACTTGGTGAACTGCAGCCAAACTACAAAGAGGTTCATTTACCAGGCGAGTGTCCAGACCTGTTCTTCTATGGTCGTGGTCTGTATTATGACTCTAGTTACACCTTTAATTAAATGTTAACTCTCGGTCAGAGTAAAAAAAGTGTATTATGGGCCTGTATTATGACCTCTAGTTACACCTTTAGTTAAATGTTAACTCTCGTTCAGACTAAAAAGTGTATTATAATTTTTAGATAATGCTAACTAGAACTCTTAACTACTAGTCAAGTTAACTGTCGCTTTATGTGATAGCTACACACCACGGTCGTAGAAGAACAGGTCTGGACACTCGCCTATCTAACAATGTATTTTGCTTGACCCCCTTGTTGTTTGGCTGTAGTTCGTCAAGTTACCGAGAATGTCGTACTTTTTGGTGCGGTTTTCTGGGCGGTCGGACTCACACTCCGTCCACTTTTTTGTATTGTTAAATTTATAAAGCAAATAAAGATTGCTGGAGCCTTTTCTTAAATTTGTGAGCGAAGAAAGTATTTCATAAATGGATAAAAAAATATGTTTTGATAAATTATTTATCTTAGCGGAAAGGAAGTGGGCAGAGTTTAGTCCGACCGCCGTAACATCAGCGCCAATAAAACACAATATTCTCGGTAACTTGGTGAACTACAGCCAAACAACAAGGGGGTCAAATATCCAGGCGAGTGTCCAGACCTGTTCTTCTACGGCCGTGCTACACACTTATCCATTAGATAAGCTTCGGAAATGGCGACCCTGTCTTGTTTCTGTCGTGATTATTTAGCAGTTTTCAGGTTATTGTTTCCGTATTGTTAAACATATATAGATCAATACATGTTTGAGAGTGATACACATGTTGAGTAATTAGAAAATGTATTGGTTAACATGCGTAATTGATTTGTGGATTTTGTGCACATTTCGTTTTGGATATATGGTAGTTAAGCCTATTGTTTAATAGCTTACTATACATGTGGCTTTTGTCGTTCAGGGAATCGTAGGTCAAATTGCCAGTTATAAATAATTCAGTATTTATGTTTTGTTGCAAATGTGCATGGTAATCGTAGAACTATGCATGGTCAGATATTTAACATAGCCTAGGCGATTTGTAAGTTCAATGTTCACTAAGATAGGTTAGGTGTGATATGTGTATACCACAAACAAATATGTCAGGTAAGAAACAGTGCATCAAGTCTCATGAAAGACTTTAAACTTAATGGTTAATCCTCCCAACTTACGAAAATAAAGATAATCGTAAAAAATTCACTCTTAAGTCAATTGTAATGTGGAGTCAAAACGGGTCGGCAGAAGATGTGATATTAATAAATACCCTCCTCAAGCAAGGAAATTTGTGGGAATATTTATTTCACAATTTTCTATATATACTAAAACAGGTATTTTTTTCGCTATTTATTTACATCAACACTAGAATAAAATATGTTTAGCACAATACATATCACAGTGATAAAAGTAAACATTGCATATGAAATCAATAATAGTCAGATTTGTAATATAACATAATACAATAGTCCTAGAAAATGGTGCTTTTTATTGTCAACTCCCGAAATACCAAACTAGAACCTTCGTATAGTTATCTCAGAGATAACCTAACTATGGAAACTTTCATAATACAGGCGAACTGATTTAACTATTAGTTAGTTTAGCTAGAAGATAGCTATTCCACACACTTAACTAGAGGTCGTAATACAGGCCCTATGACTCATAGATAATGCTAACTAGAACCATTAGCTACTTGTCAAGTTAACGAGGTACTGCTTGATGTGATAGCTACACACTTATCCATTAGTTAAGCTTCGGAAATGGCGACCAGGTAGAACATCTGCCTTTGTTTCCATCGTGATTGTTTATGCAGTCTTGAGGTTATGGTTTCTGTATTGTGAAATAGATATAATTATATCAAGCCATGATTAAGAGCGATACAGGTGACGAATTCTTATTAAATGTATATGTAAATTTACGAAATTGATTTGTGATTTATGCGTACATTTGCTTCGCATGAATGGTATGCATGAGGGTAGGCCTATTGTTTAATAACTTAATATACACGTTGCTTTTGTCATTCAGGAAGTCGTAGATCAAATTGCTAGTTATAAATTATTCAATACTTATGTTATATGTTGCGAATACGTATATGGCAATCGTAGGACTATACATGGTCATGGATTTAACTAGGCCTAGGTGATTTGCAAGTTCAGTGTTCAGTGAGGTAGGTTAGGTGAGGTATGTGTTGACAACAAATTATGTCAGGTGCTTTAAAAGTCTCATAAAAGACTTTAAACTAAAAGTTTAGCCCTCCCATCTTATGAAAATAAAGAGAATCGCAACAGAATCATTATTAAATAAAATGTAATGTGGAGTCAAAACGAGTCGCCGGAATATGTGATATTAATAATAAATACCCTCTCCAAGCAAGGAAACTGGAGGTGGTATTTATTTCACAATGTTATATGCATACTGAAACATGTATTTATTCACTATTTATTTACATTACCACTTGAATAAAATGTGTTTAGGACATACATATAATACTGTTAAAAGTGAACATTGCATATGACACCAATGATAGACAGCCTTGCAATATAACATACTACAATAGTCCTAGAAAATAGTGATTTTTATTGCCAACACCCGAAATACCAAACCAGAACTTTCGTATAGTTATCAAGGAGATAACTTAAATATGGAAACTTTCATAATATATGCGGAGTGATTAAAGTAAATAACAACAATATACCTATATGATAACTTATATCACATTGTTGGAGCAATTCACATAAGAGAAGTTAAACCTTAATCATATCAGTGTAAATGTTATTTATTAGAAATTATTTTAGCCAATCAGAATCTCATTAATTTGGTAAGAAGTAAATGACTATGACACTGTGTTATAGCGCATCTTTTTCATAACTGATGTTACTAAATAACAAAAATTACATTTACCAAATGACAATAATTGTATATAAATTTATAATTACGGTACTTATTTTCATGCATAAATGTATCTTTTATAAAAAATTCTCTCGGTGTTTTAGGGAATCTCAGTGGCTCCACACTAAGTCAATATGTGGATCGACTAGTGCTACCACTATGGGAGAACTTGTACGAATAAGTAATGCAGTACTCGATGGTGGAGATCATCTCAATAAAGGACCAGTGAATGATGTTACATCACACCAGACATCAGATTATTGCCAACGTCAGAATTTCACCCAAGACATAGATAATTATGATTTGCATGGTAAAAAGGACAATGTATAGAAGCATGTGCCACAACATCACTTCTACGGATTAAGAAGGAGGCACTATTCAGTCAGATAAGTGAAGACGAAACATACCACCAAATAAGCTCAAGGCAACTGTTTTTGACGGAATAATAGATCATATACTTATATAGACAATTTTCCCAGTTATTTCAGTCACTACACACATGAATGATGACAACGACAATATCACGGATGCCATTTATCAGTTGAAAAAAATGCATTGTCTGCGTGTGCCAGGAAAAAAAAACAATATTCCTGAGAATGATATAGACAAATGTTGGTTGTATAGAGACATTTTTAACACTGTATTCAACTTAGCAGTCCATCAATCTGATGTAGATACCTGTAACGATTATGACAGTTATCATTTCCTCATGGAAGAAGCCACATCTGAAGAAACCTTTGCCCGTGTAAAGGAAAGACAACATTGCAATTTATCTGAAACAAGATTACAGTATGACATGAAGAGAGCAGAAAAATAAATAAAATAATTGGCTGCAAAACAAGATCTTCCTATGCCACTTCGAGCAAATGTAAATTCATTTTATTTTAGGAAACTTTGGACTCTGAACTACACTATATACGATTCATCCACTAATAAAGTTTCCTGTGTAATGTGGGATGAAAGTAAAGATGGCAGAGGTGGGACCGATAGATGGAGTCAGGCATTTTGTAATGGGCAATGCAAGAACTTCCAAAATCACCTAATATTGAAGAGATCACAATATGATCGCAGACAAAAGAGAAATGTTATGATGATAGCTTGTTACCTTTGGCTTTTGTACAATTTCCATTCACTGCAGGTGATAAATCATAAATATCTGTTGAAAGGCCACACCCACATGTAAGTCGCCACCATTCATGTCATTATTGTGTGTGCGAAGATAAAACAGCCACACATGTCTGTGACACCTTGTGAATTACAGTAGATGGTCAGGAATTGTTGAGTCAAAGCAAACTTAGCTACTCAGCATGGAAGTTCATGACATCCTGAACTTTCATGAACTGTTCATTGGCCCTTCTGCACCCTTTATTTCCAGGAGCAAATGAACTGCTGGTCAGCAGGACTGATATCTACAATGGCACACATTCAGCTGATGAAGGAAAGTTTTGGAACACTCGTTTACAAAACCTCATTTCAATAAGTTGACCTTCGGTGACAGCCTTGGCATAACTTGGAGATGCCCCAACATTTGAAGCCAGTGTGGCATTCCCTGAAGGAAATAAGTTCTTTGAAGTATATGGATCTGCAAAACCTACTCCAGTGGATTCCATAGCAGTTTCGTGATTACTGCATAAATTTGCTGCAATATTAATCTGTCAGTGACTTTCCAGGCTTAGACAGAAGAAGAATAAATGTAAGTAGTATTTTTCAACACTAATGAAAATAGTTATGTGATGTAAAAGCTGAACATTCTGTATTTCTGAGTATTAATTCTACAACATATATTACTTACTTTGTTGAAAACATTGAAACAAGTGAATCACAATAGTGAAAGTGATATTACAACTTTGTTTCTGTTTTTTCAAAGAGTTATCCATATCAAATGTATTTTTACTGCACTATGTTAAACATTTCAATGAAAGTTCTACTAAAAAATAACGACCATTGTGAATGTGATTTAAAACTAAACATTATGCATTTCTGAGCATTATTACTAAATCTTTATGTTTAAGTGAGAAATATAATTTTAGTAGGAATTTATTACTCATACAGCTCAAATGCTGTCACTGTTTTATGATAGAACTGATAAATATTGTTGTATTTCTTAAAATTTAAGTGGACTTATTAGTCTATTGCACGGTATAATGCAAACCATACATCTAAGTGGTTAGGGGTAAACTGTCATAACTCAATTTGCTGTTAACCATATTCATATTTTTAATATGCAATTCCATAATCTAAAATCAGTAAAAATTAATTTATCTGTATAATTTACACAATTCAAAATGAAATTTTGGATTTTACAGAAAATTATTAAGCAATTGCAATGTCTTTTCTTCTCCTACTCAAAACGTAAAGAAGTGCAGTTATGACACCTTATCTCTGAGGTACAGATATGTTGCCTGATATCTGTCCTCAAGATATGACCTGATAAGCACAGTACTTGTGTCATGAAATCCATACAAGGAAAGCTTATGAAAAAGTATGATGTGAGAGACTGTAACAAAAGCCTTGGTAAATTCGTAAAATTTACCTCCTACACACAGACCATTTTTAAGACCTTCAGACAATCTAAGAAGAAAAACTATTACAGATTCATTAGTACGGCTTAGCCCCGAGCGGTCGAAAGGAATAAAGCCAAAGTCAGACTCTCAGAGAAGAGTCAAGCACTTTTTATTTAAATAATAACTTAACGACTTCTGCATAATGACATCGGCACTTGGCCATATCACTGCACTGCAGTGTTGTTGTCAAGGGGTGCAAGACCAAAGCTGATGGTCAATCTCTATGTGTGACCAAATATAATGGTGCCATTTTGCTGCCCATACCATGCAGTGTCCTAATTCCTGCAATATGGGCCAATGTTCAATTTAGTCATGTAACAAAAGGGCAGATTAGTATAGTTCTTTTATAACGTATTCGGTTGTAGGGGGTCCGCATAGTCATCTGACATCACTGGGAAGGGAAGGGGGAGTAGAATGTGCCATCAGCGTGGTCGGCCGAGAGTAAAACCTGCATGACAGCACATGAGTTTTGACATTTGTTTTAGGATCAGGGTACGATGTAGGGTTTACTATTATTCACAACCACTTCTTGTTATATTTTACTTAATTATTTGTTAAATATTGCATGTCTGCAATTTTTTTTCTCGAGATATTTGCCTGAGTATCTGAACAAAACATCTCCTTTTCGATAGTTTCTCACAAAAATATTAATGAAAGTAATAAAAATCAGATACTTCTGATTTCTACTGTAGAAGCTTATTTTAATAATAATTACTTATTTTCATAGCTATATCTAGTACTTTTCTGACTTTGTCTGTTGATGAGAATATGATTGTTTGTGGAATTGACGCTCTGGAGTGCGAGCACATCATAGTCAATACTGTGAAGTTAGGTAGACAGAATGGACGGACTGGCCAGTAGCATTTGTGTACTGAATCATGGGTATGGTAGTAACAGCTGATTTTGTACAACCAGCACTGGATACGATTAGATTGGTTAACTTTTAATACACTCGGAGTCAAAAAATTACTGTTCTTTTAGTATACTGCAACCACAGATATTTTTAAAATACATATGTCATATATCATATTCAGTAATAAACGATGAAGCTAAATCAAGTGTGTTACTGTAACGAGACAATAATTTGGCTGCAAATTTCTTATGATAAAAACACAATTATTATACCAGGCAGTATTTACAGTAGGTCAAGGTTGGTTGTTAAATTTTTCTGTAATAAATGCAACAAATCAATAGAAACATTGTCTAAAAATGAGTATGTGTACAATGAACCTTCTCCAGCCAGGCCATCATAATGCAGGTTTCAGTACAGCGAGAATCTTGCTTCATTAGTCTACACTTAGAAATTATTAATTCATGTCACAACAAAATGTTGCCACATTAACCACTTCCCTAAAACAAATGTAATACCCGACATATGTTGACATGTGTAAGCTACAGAAAAATTACGTAGGCGTGCATATGGGGCACGGTTAACAGCACCTGTACAAAAAACTCACTGGATCATTTGATGATTCATGCTCCAATTTAATTTAACTCTAACACTCCTTAATTAACACTTAATTAAACACTTAGGTTTAGTTAATTACAGCATTGTCTCAGCCTTTGGTAGAGAAAATGGGTATGGTGGTAGCTGCATTATGGCCAATGAAAAGTACTTACCTTTCTGCAAAGAACTAACCTACACAAAAAACCTAGGTGTTTCTAAAGAATTTGAATGTTCAGGAATTAATGTAAAATGCAAAAATTGTATCACTGTTATTGTTTGTATATATAGGTCTCCCAATAGTAACTTAGGCCTGTTCTTTAAAAACTTTGAAAACAAAAGCACTTTACTCTTAAACAAAATTTTAACAACAAAATTGTATTAAGTGGAGATCTCAACATTGATTTTGCAGTAGATAGTAAAGAAAGAAAACGGCTTATGTACTCATTTAACATAGTAAACAAAGTGTCAGGTTATACACACGTCTTACAACTCAATCTAAAACTGCAACAGACTTTGTCATTACAAATATCTCTGCCCTTATTGCAGAAAATGCTGAATTAGGACTCTCAGACTGCATGGCCCAAATAATTGACTATCCAATAAAAATTATAACTTCGAAGCAAGAAACAAACTATATAAAAACTAGGAAGTTTACAGAATATCAAATGAATAGCTTTATACAGGCACTGTCATGCAATAACTGCGGGGAAGTGTTTGAGGGTGATGATGTAAATATTAAATTTAACAGATTTATTAATATTTTTCTACAGAACTTTGAAAATTCATTTCCAGTTAGAACACAAAATAGTTCAGGAATAATGTATTAGCACAAAAATAACTGGGTAACAAAAGGTATCAAGACCTCAAGCAAAAGATTAAAAGAGTCACGCTCTCTTGTAAAGTACCAAGAAACAATTGTTGAGTTCCTTAATTATTATAAAAATTATAAACGTATCTACAAGAAAGTTTTAAAAGGTGCAAAAACGTTGCAAGCAAAAGTATTACTAGACAGAACTGATAACAAAACTAAGTCATTGTGGAAAATAATAAATGGTGAAACTAAAACCCAGAGCAAAAACAGATGCATTGATAAATTAATAACTGAAAACATAATAATCAGTGCCCCAACTGAAATTGCAATTTACGTCAATAACTTTTTCTTAAATGTGGGTACAAAAGCAGCAAAAAAAAATAAAGAACCTAAACAGACTCCCGGGTTTTTTCTTTCAGAAACAAAAAAAATATATGTAAACTTTACAATGTACCCTGTAACAGAAATAGAGGTTGAATAATCAATTGCGTTACTAAGCAATAAAACTTCAACTGATTTTTTTTTAAAATTTAACCTCCTCAATTATTAAAAAGATGTGCTGAACAAATAATAAAGCCAATAACTCATATTATAAATGCTTCGATAAAAGAATCTACCTTTCCCGATAGAATGAAAATTCCTAAATTAATACCCCTACACAAAAAAGGAGAAGAAACAGATGCTAGCAACTACAGGCCAATAAGTCTACTTCCAATTTTCTCGAAAATACAGGAAAAAATCATGCATACAAGACTTATGAAATTCCTTGACAAAAATTATATTTTACATCCTCACCAGTTTGGCTTTCAAAAAGGGAAATCTACAACCTTGGCTATCTACCAGCTAGTTAAAACAATCTTAAGTAATAAAGATTCTGGGGTTCATGTGTATGGGGTTTTTTGTGACCTGCCTAAAGCCTTCGATTTAGTAAATCATGAAACACTCCTTAAAAAACTTGAACATTATGATATAAGAGGGAAAGAACTTCAGTTATTCAGATCTTACTTGCAATCACGTAAACAGAAGGTTCTGCTCAACCAGAACAATGGCGAAATCTACTCTGACTGGGGATATATTAAATATGGTGTACCACAAGGAAGTATAATGGGACCTTTATTGTTTTAGCGATATGTGAATGACCTTCCATTTCAAATAAATGAAAATATAATATATTTTGCAGATCATACAAACCTTCTTATAACTTCTGAAAACACCCCGGAATTAAAACATAAAACTGAATGTGAACTAACTAAATTGAACAAGTGGTTTGATGCAAACAATTTAAAACTTAATATTAAATAAACTAAATTTATTCAGTTCAGTAGTCAAAGAAGTATACCCCCACTGCAAACTCAATTTCAAGACCAAGTAATAAGCCATACTGAATCAACAACATTCCTGGGATTACACATAGATAATAAACTAAAGTGGTATGAACACATTTATCAAACAATAAAAAAATTAAGTAAATAATGTTATGCCCTCACAATTGTTAGCCAAACTCTTGCTAGGAACTCATTAAGTACAGCATATTTTGCACTCTTTCATAATCATATGATATATGGCATTGAAATATGGAGAAATAGCAGTAACAGTAGACTGCAAAAGAAAGCCATACATATAATATGCCAGGCTAGACCAAGAGCATCATGTAAACCATTATTTGTCGAATTGAATATCCTCCCGTTTTTTTCTGAATACATATACAGATTACTTCTATTAAAGCTGAAATCACACGACACAATAAACACGCAATTTCAGTGCAATTTGCTAAAATTGCATTGCATGTCGGACACAAAATGCTCGGAATATCACATGCAGTGCAAGCGACGACGCGATTAGTGAGCACAGATCAAGCTCTATATTTCTGTGCAATGTCGTGCAATTTGCATGCAACAAGAAATGTGATTGGCCATTTCAAGTAGAGTTTTCGCGGGCTATACTGTACATGTAAACAAAAAGTGGAGTGGACATGTGAGTGTGTGTTTCGGTTATTGGAGGAATATAATAAATACCCGGTGCTGTACAACAAAAAATCGCCTTATCACAATAGACATTTGCGCGATAGTGTTTCAAAGGCTGTAGCTGCAAATGCATGTAAGGCTCTCACTTTCCTCGTCTTCGCATCCATCACACAATTTACTCACTGTTACGTTTTTAAAATAATTCCAATTTACGGTAGGCCTAGCTTAGGCAGCAAACTATATTTGGCGGGAAAGGAAATAATTATGTGTATATTGCATTGTGAATTGCGCCATGTAGTAGGTGTAGGCTATATGGAGCGAATGAAAGAGATTTCATTGCAATTATTGCGCAGCTGATAGCATACAATGAGCTGCACAATCTGTAAATTGTGTCGTGTGATTCCAGCTTTACAAGAGAAAACATAGATAAATTTACAGAATTAGAGCAAAATATGTCATACAAAACAAGAAATAATTATAAACTAAAACCAAAATACCATAACATATCAGCATTTTCAAAAGGAGTCCAGCATAGAGGTATAACATTTCACAATAAATTGCCCAAGGAAATTTCATTTTTAAAATACTCTAAAGAATTCAAGAGAGTTCTCAAAAAATATATAAAAGAAAAAATGTCTACTCAGCTGCTGAAATCAGTTGTTGGTAAAGATCTAGGTTAATGTCATAAAGACTGCAGAAATACCTTGTATTGAATACCCTAGTCAATATTTTAAATTATTGACAATATGTTTCTTGTAATACTTAATCTGTATAAATGCACGACCTGATATTTAACATACTATTGTTGTATAGAAATCATATTACATAAAATTATACTGCTTTAATATCAAATGTATGATAGATTAATGTAACTGTACTATTACTGTAATATGTACTAAATTGCACTTGGATGATTGTTTTATTGTTCTATAGGGCAATACTGCCTTAGGTTTTAAGTTATATTGTGCTTGTAAATAATTATGTATCACTGTATGACAAAGCCGATATCCCACGAGCTATCAACTCCCAAAGGGATCAACAGGTGGTCAATAATAAATAACTAAAAACGTTCTGGAGAAATTCGCATGAATGTATGTCATTAACACACATTTCCGAGAAATTAAAAAAAAAAAAAAAAAAAACCTATGCCTTTCGTTATCAAGGAAACCAAATTTTACTTTAGGCTAATAAAAAGCATGTACCCACACGAACGTACAACCAGTACATAAACACTGTAATACCTAGCAAATCAAACGTAATATCAAGAAACTATACTAGTTATTTTCATTTTAAAAATTAATTTCCCCCTCTAATTCTGCATGGTAAAACCTCAAATTCGTCTCGCAGTTACCTCAACATGGAGGAAAAATATCTAAGAACGAAACTACTACAGTGTATAACTAAACAATGTCTACATTTAAATATGCTCGTAAGTGATTTTGGAAACAGGGTTGTTTTACTCGGCCTTGACCTGGCGACTCTTTGTGCTCTCGCAGCTCTTGGGGCACTCCTAGGCGTTTTACTCACCGGAAACAAGATGGCGCAGGATGTTTTACTCGTAAAGTCAAGATGCTCTTAGGTCAAAAAGAGCATGCCATTTTAGCTCCTCCTTGCGAGGAAGAGTTGCGAGGGCAAGTAGGAGCTAATCGTCTGCTAGATGTTATGGCGAGCATACTGCTGTTGACAGCGCAGTATATTTTGCTGTCGTGTTTGAAAATAGTGAAGATAAGAATTATTTCAGACAAACTTAGATGACGAAAGTAAAGTTGTGGCAGCTGAATAAGTTTTTTTTTTTTTTTTAATTCCAACCAATAAAAGTTTTATGTTGTGGTGTTGTTTGCATGTGGTTGTTAACCTCTAAAAACTGTTCGAAAAAATTGGATATTATTTGCAGAATTTTTTTAATTCACGTAAATGATGAGCTCCTTTAACGAATTTTTCTTCTTTGTGGTTAGTAATTCAAGTTAGTAAAAATCATTAAGTTACGAGTTATTATTATTCCTCAGACCAATTAAGTTTAGCACAATGTATTATTCTAGCTTCTTCTCATAATTTCATTATAAGACACAATAGTCGTATTTTAGCGGTTGAATTGGTCACAAGCTGTTAGCAAGCGTTTACCGAATCTGTTTGCATTTACAAGAAATCGCTAAAATGCAATATTCAGTGAACATAAATGGCTACCACCATGGAGTTACGAAATAGTGTACTTGCTATTGCCTTATCAGGTACAGAATTTGACTGTATAAAGAAAAAATACTTCTTCACGAATACTTTTATTGGAAAATAGGCGGCTTTCACTATTTTTTTAACATGTACAACATAATAAATTGCAGGAGTAAATTTAATTATGCACCTGCATATGTTGAAAAATTGATATTGCATAATTTTATTTTAAAATAACTTAAGTTTCGTCCATATTTCACATAAATACAGTTTGTTTTGATTCAAATTTGTTCGAAACAAAACCGGAAATAAAAGTAAAGGTAAACATCCTGTGAACAAACCCTTTAACTGTCCTCCTGCCTCGGTTGCCAGAAACGTGCAAACACCCTCAGCCTGGTTGCAGCATGTTTGCAAACACCCTTGTAAACAGGAGCGCTAAAATGCTCTGTTCACAGGTACCGCTACCAATTCAACCGCTAAAATACGCCTTTTGTCATTTATAGTGCATTATTTGGTGCAGTTGTAGGAACTTCATCTTCTCATGATTCTTCTTTATTAAAATTTCTAAATGTGTCTGCTAGTTCCACCATTAAATCAACACAATATAGGTCATTCGGAATAAAGTGAGCATTGAAGATTTAACCTTTGAAAAAAATCACTAGCCGTTGCTGCATATAATTCAACATTGACAACAGTTACATTACTGCTTATACAGTTGGCAGCGAATTATCGCACGTAGTTCCGTGTATTTTATATTTAGATACAACATTACTGAAATAACATCAAATGGTATCGACCTCCGCGTATTATATACTATAAAATATTTATTTTTGATAGTATTGACATACTTACTGCTTGTATAAGTTTAATCAAATGGCGCCAGTAGAAAGTGATTTAATCTGGGCCGTTCAAATTCAACAGTCGTTAGCGAAAGGCCAGGGGTGTCATTTCAGGTTTTTCTAGGGGGGGGGGGAGGCAAGATTTTGTTTTCTGGCGACAGTGACCTTGTTGCATCTTTTTTTTTAATTAAGCATACATAAATTAGATACTTTAATAATACAACTTCAGTTTTATGTCCTTAAGTTAGCATTATTTAAATTTAAAAATACAAAAAATAAATTTATAAACATAAAATTCTAAATCCAGGGGGGGGGGCATCTGCCCCCCCCCTGTAGGCCCAAATGACGCCCCTGCGAAAGGCGTCTAGCACTATGTGCACTGATGTAGTTAATTAATTTACCAACAGGTGGCATCAGAGTTAGGTTTTCGCCACTTAGCTTGGAAGCGTAAGCGTTCAATGACGGTACAAGAGGAGAGCGTTGTTGTGTTTGTCCGTTGTGCAATAAATATGGGTTTCTGATAAAACACATTCAAAAGTATTAGAAGTGACTGTTTCCTAATTGATAATATGTAAGATGTAATATGTTACAATCACCAACATGAGTATCTTGGTTTAGAAACAGCATTTTTTTTTGTTTTATACACTAAGAAAATACGTTTTTTTTGTTGAGTGCGTCGTTGTTCATGACAGTATAACTGAACCGGTTTGAATTCTTAAATTTCGGGTGTCATTATGGCGTGTTTTTTTTTTTGTGGTGGTTTTGAGTTATAAATTCGATTTTCATGTGTACATATTTACGAGATACGTAACGGCAATAGTGCGGGTCGTATAAATTAGAGTTGTTGCACAGAAACCAGTATTAAAAGACGTTAACTCGCAGGTATTTATAACTAAGATTACTATTGGTTATACAATTTATTCGATACCCGTGAGTAGATATTGTATATAACATTTTCAGCCTAGTGTAATGTAGATGTAAACATTGTACAAGCCTATGTAAATTAAAGCACATGGCAATATTTACGTTTACATTCCGCAGAAAGATATAAACTGGCAGAAAATAGAAATTAATCAGGACTTTTTTGAGTGCTCACTTTATCCCGAATCATCTAAATGCGTTTTCCTCGCTCCTCTGAGAGTTGTCAACTCTTTTTGACCTGGGTCAACTTGAGCCAACTCTTCCAGCTCCTTAGAGAGGCCGAGTAAAACAAACCTAATATTTCTCATTTACTCACAGGTGGTAACAAACCACTAGGAAGGCCTACAGGCCCGTTGCCTTTCAATAATTATCTACGACAGAAACATAAAATTAAATGCATACATTGACTCTTACAAATGTACGTTTCTAACAAAATACACATATTAATTTCATAAATGGGCATACTGTTTCTTCAAAATCCTTGAATTTGTTAAAAAAATATATATAAATACAGCGAGTATGCAAGCAAGGTGACAGACTTTCCGATGCAATTATTCATATTTTAAAATCATGGGACATTATGAAACTTCGTATCTCTTCGAAGAACTGTTGTTAGTCCTACTATTACACGTTAAATATATAGCAATATTTTACATGGTTCGGTATAAATCATGTAACAAACATGCTAATACATTGAGCCTTATGGCAAACGAACGATAAACTATTGTATGTGCAAAAACAGCTGATTCTCCCAGCATGCAATTTGTTCTGATGTCTCTAGCCAAGCTGTCTAATCAGAGATAAGAAAAACTCAATGCTCGCTGGCTTACCGCCGGTTGCACCATTCCGTCCTTGACCCAGAGATCATCTGACCTTCGTTCAAAAATGATCCAAGGATCAATTGTAAAAACGTTGCACCATGAAATGTCGTATTTTTTGAACTGCCGTCACATGATCTGGAGATGATACATTTAAACATTGAGGCAACAGCGCCGATGTCATTACTAGTCTCTTTATACTGGCTAGAAGTAAATGATGTCATAGTTCAGAGCAGATTAATTTCATTTTAGCTGAGAGTTTAGGAAGTATAAAGTTGGTTGTACTGTATCATAGACACTCGAACTCGATGTGTATTTATTTAGTGTGTTTACGTTTACATTTCAGGTGATAATCAAGCAAAAACGTATTAATTTTTCCGAAATGGAAAAAAATTTGGTAGTTGATCTTGTCGAAGAGAGACTCGCAATTATAGAAAACAAGAGTACCGACACGGTATTTTTGAAAGAAAAGGAAATGCTTGGGAAAGTCTTGCGGAAAGGTTCAATGCTATGAACGACACCAAACGTTCGTCGAAACAGCTAAAGAACTGTTACGACAATTTGAAGAAATGGGCAAGGAAAGCCAGTTCAGATGACATGGTAAATTTCATAATTATAATTGTATGTGGTTGCATCTTCTGTAACGTATTATAGGTTAATCGAATATTATAACAGATATTCGCATCCCTAATATTCAGAAATGTTTTTATCTCGGAATATAGATATAGATTTATTTAATTTTTTATATGCATCCAGTATCATCTGCATTGTGCTTGTAAGTACAGTTTGAATGTAGCCTATTCTTCGTTAATTTTGCTTACATCAGGACATATTTCTGTTGGGGCGTACCATTTCAGTGATAAATTACTGTTGTAGTTCTTTGCATAGATTCAGATAATTAAAACTGGCGGAGGAGGCTACATCCCAAAGCTGCCAGCTGTTGAAGGAAGGATAATGGCTTTAATAAAGTCACAGTTTATCCTGTCAAAGTGCATGTATGACAGTGATACAAGATTTCAAGGAGATGTTGTTGGTATGTATTAGTTATTGATTGTAGTGTCTGTAGACTAGCCTAGCAGTAGTGTTATGTTAATATTGTAATAATTAAAAAAATACTGTAATACATTATAAAATAAGCCAATTTCTGGTGTTAAAAGACTGCCTAGGCACCCTGTTACAACTATGTTTGCCAGATAGAAAATATTTTGAAAGATTAATGAGGAATTTCAACAAAGAAAAGCATTAATATGTTTACTTAAGCCAGAAAAAAACTGTATCAGTGTGTGTGTGTTTTGCAAAACATTTTCACTTGGAGAGGAGGTGGACTCCGGGCTCTGAGGTGTGGAGCAAGAAAGTGGGCTAGATGTTTTTTTTTTTGCCACACACTCAATCTGCCTACCTGTTCCACACAGCTGACCGCTTAACAACTAGTGGAATGACAGTGTAATTTTATTCATATTGCACAGCTTGTGAAGCGATGAAATAATTATGCATGTTTTGCCTGACAAAATGTTACTTGATTTACAAAGAATACAATCTTTCTTTTCAAGTCAAAAGTACCAATTGTCCATCTTAAAATGCTTATGGCATAGGCCTAATGAATAAAACCAGAAAGGGGTTGAATTACAGGAGGTGAGGAGAGGGAGTGTGTACAAAACTGGTTTTTTTTTGGGGGGGGGGGGGCAAAATTATGAACTTGCAAGAAAGAGTATACAGTATGAGAGGAAGCAGCTCAACCATTAGTGGGCAAGGTGAAGGAGGAGTTCCTTCTAGCCTGAGTAGTTGTTAGTGTGGTGCTTGCAAGGAGGGAGCTTAACTACGTGAAGGCAGTTTCAGTTAGTGAGGTCTCCTACGAGAAAGTGTATATGGACTTGGGGGCTACATTTGTAGACAGTAAGAAATGGGTGGGTCAAGACTTCATAGGAAGGGATTAGGTGCATCTGACAGAAAGAGGTAAGTGGATGGTAGGAGTATTGTTGGGTAAAGAGACTTCTGGCTGTTTAGAGGGTAGTAGAATCTCCTACAAGGTGAAATGAAGAGGATGTTGGGTCTTTACTTGATGTAGTTATAGTCAGACCTAGCTGTGCTTTTTCTAGTGCAGTAGTGTTAGATGAAATCAGTGACCATGAAATTCCTGTTGTGGAAATAGGGTTGGGGATGAACAAGGTAGAGAAACACAAGAGAGACGGTGGTCTGGCAGTATGTTAGTGGGAACAGGGATGGGGCAGAAAATTTCCTGAGAAAAAGGTTTGAGAAGTGGGCTTTGGAAAAAAGTGTAGATGAGTTGTTGAGGGAATTAAAAGTAATAATGGGGCAAATGTTGGTGGAATTTGTACTACAAAGAAGGATAAAGACCACAGTTGATCTGTCTTATTATGGACGGGAGATTCTAAGAATGCAGAGAAGGTGTAGGCTAATGCATGCAAAGTGGAAAAGTTGTGGGATGTGTGGTAGATTAGCGTCGTTGGGGTGAGGAAGAGTCCATTCACCACTGGGTGAAAGCCCAATTGCAAGGTTAAACTTATTATTTGTATTATTATTGTAGATTGGTAGGCATTGCTGCTTGGCAACTTATAAGTGTTCTCAGGTAAACAGTCTTTTCGGTGTGAAGTACAAATGTCTATGTTATGATATGTAGCACAAATAGTTTTATTTCAGTGATTGGTACCAGATTAGATAGGTACCTTTTTTTGTATATTTTTTATGCATAATTATTTACACATGTATTTGAATTTTTTGCTATTCTATATAGCTCAATTGAAGAACAGTAAATCCTATATTTTACTTTTCCAGCTTTTGTTACACATATACCCTATATATATTATCACTAATAAAAGTTGCATAGTAAAACACTCCAATAAATACACTGCTCACCAAAGTGTGACAATGTCTATACTTTTATTACTTATTTATTTTTCCAGTAGGCGGAAATAATTTTGAGTGGACCAATTCAAGGCCATGGTCTTTCATTTATTTTAAATAATTGTAAATAACTTTTTTTTAAACTGTGTTCTGAAAAAACTTGATAATGTGAATAGTCATACGGTGTATAATGTTGCCAGAGCATTTTCTTAAAACCCATGTACCGTTTGCCAGCAAAAAAAAATTGCCTTCATTTTAGCTTGTTATCACCAAAAAATGTGTGATATTCAATGAGCAAATAACTTAAATTTTATGTATTCTAGCAGACCAATTCAAATCATGTATTGTAAACCATAATTAAGCACTACAATAGCATCGTAACTATGTATTTCCTGTAGTAACGACAATGTTATTTTACCAGCCTTCCACAGACTGAGAGCTTGCCAAAGACATATTGTACTTCTACTGCAACCTTGGACTTGATGCTGTATAGTGAAGAATATTTTTAAAAAATCATTTTCTGGACAACAGTAGGCCTACTTTGGGAAAAAACCTAATACATACTGTTTGTTCATTTTTAACTGATTGCAATTTTTTTCCAGGAGATGTACATTTCAGAGGATAAATCTGCTTCAATAATGCCCAATCAAGAAAATACACGTCGGCATACATTGGAAACGACACATGAAAGACCATCAGCAACCATATTATCGCCCAACACAAACAGTAAACCATGTGGTAGTTCTGTGTCACTGGGTGATTTCAGGAAAACCACCCCAAAACGAAAGAGAAAAAGTAGTGAGGTAGCAGCTGTGATTTACAGTAATGGTTTAGAAAATTTACATTGCCAGAACAAAAGACTGAAAATGGCCGAAGAAATACATTTGAAGAAAATAGAGATCCTTGAAAAAGAGTCTAAATTGAAAGATATTGAAATTGATATAAAATCATTGGAATTGCAACTTATGGAAAAAAATATGTGAATATTGATTCATTTGGGTTATTATGTTGTAAAACCTTTTCTTTTTGTTATTTGTGTTGTTTTCATACATGTGTTATTTTCACACATGTGTTATTTTCACAAGTAAATTTACATGAGTTTGAAATTTGTCAGGTGGCAAGACAGAATCAGAAGCAATTATTCACAAATGTGAATATGTATTTGTAAAATATTTTTTTCCTTTTCATGCTGTTTGTGATTAAATAAAAGGTGCTGATATTCGGTCACCAAACATTATCTTCTGTTACACATTATTTGTAGTATTTTTCTTAAGAAATTAAAGTTTTAAATATATTGTTATTGCAGTGTGACAAACTAATGTTTACCAATTTTGTGATTGACAAATAGTGAAAGTTGTAGTACAGGAATGGTAATAAATTGAATTAAAAATAAAAGAATGTGTTATTGCTTCTTTCTGGTATGAGGAAATATTTTATCGTTGGAACCAGTTACATAATATTTTGCTCGATATTTTTGGTTACAGATACTAATTTAATTTATCTTTCTTTAAAATTACTGTAATTTTGTATGCTATTGTTGGTTTGAGTTGAATCCTATAGATACTTTGTTACTGATTAATCATAGTTGTAACTTTTTTCTTATCTGTTTGAAATCATAACCCATTGAAGTTTGCAATGTTAGTGAAAGCTCAATGTATTACTAAATTTATCTCTCTTATAAATTTGGTTCAGTAGAGTAATATATATATGTGTTAAAATTGTCTTTAAAAATATTTTATAGCTTAAAAAATGTTATTTTAATAGAGTTCAAAGCACTTTAACATTATAGATAAAAATTAGATAATTATGCAAATTTTTACAAATGTTATTTGCATTATGACAACTGGGCATAGAATAAGTATAATGGCATATTGAACAAAAACTGCAGTATTTAAACCACTTAAAAGGGATTATTTTAGACAACTTTATTCAGGTACTGCAAATAATATCAACTCAAATATTGCACATACATGCCAACACTATTGCTAGAATGGCAAAAGGTAATGAGAGAAAATTAACATTTTATAAGTAAGTTATTTATCATAAACATGATTTTTGTTATTAACATACATTGATAACTAGTAACATAATGTTCAGAATAAGTTTTAATATTATTAATAAAATAACAAATATTTTTCACTAATATATGTTTAGTGTCATTGGGTAGGTAACATAACAGAAATAAAAGCTTTATTTGTCTAATTAAGTTAAATTATCAATCCCTTGACAATGCTTTCCCAAGTTACAAGTTACTCAAATAATGGAATAAGTTTTGCTAACTGGAAAATAAAGGTTCTTAAAAAATTAATGCATTAGAAGTTAACACTTATTTTCTCACAATGAAACAAATTAAGATTGTAGGACTGCCCAGCTACCCATCAATGATCTACATCCACCACAGTTACTTTCTGTAAATGATTGACCTCCTGTTCATAGACTACTTTTACCAAATAATTTTGTGTGCAGAATAACTGTAAGTATAAGTCAACATACTGTAGTTTATAAGGATTGAAATAAACATAGAATCTAATTAAAACATGCAAGGTAAACACCAGCAAATTTAGTGTGTTCTACACTAACATTTATTTTGCATGTAACTTATCAGTTGAACACTGTACTGATCAGAGCTGTACGGCTTGCAGTTGCACCAGCTCGATCTGGCTGGCCATGTGCTGGTACAGGTATTACAGCATACGCTTCATGCCCAAGGGCAACAGCTGGATCGACAGGAACGTAAGGTTCCTTTGCTGCAATGGCAATGTTGTGCAATACCACAGTAGCCACAATTATGGCTGGCACTTCGCACAGTTTCACTCGCAACTTCATTGAAAGGCAGGGAAAACATCTTTTCAGCACACCAAATGCCCTTTCAATGCAGTTGCGAGTGCATTTGTGAGTGTTGTTAAATCTGCGTTCAGCTTCCGTGGCTGGCATGAGTAGAGGTGTGTGCATGTAACTTTTGCATGCGTAGGCACTGTCAGCAAGGATGATGCCTCCTGTTTCAAATTGTGCACGCACCTCACTATTGTTGAAAATTGTGCTCTCATGTGTGAAACCTGGCCAGCGTGGTACTACATTTGTAAACACAAGGTCTGCCCTGCAGATAGATTGCACATTCATTGAGAAAACTGCTTCCTGTTACGGTACAGTTCACCATCATTACCACCTGGAGACTGAATTGGTATGTGTGTGCAATCTATAGCCGCTAATACTGCTGGGTATCCTGCTATTCGATGAAATTCTACCTGAACTTGATGTTTCTCTTCGTTTGTGGAAGGCATTTTCACCAAATTCTCAGCCATCATTGCTAAATGATGTGTAACTTTATGCACAGCCCTGCTTGCTGTAGATTTGTGAGACACCTATCATATGATCTTTGAAAGAACTGTGCAATGGGGGTGCATGACTGGATTTGTTTGTATGGACATACTCCATTGCGAAATAAATGACAGTCACAAGAAAACTAAAAGTGAAAATAAGACAAGAAAACATAAATAAGCAGAGTATGCTTTAGTCATTAGGATACATACATGCTGTGTATGTATCCTGATGACTAAAGCATACTCTGCTTATTTATGTTTTCTTGTCTTATTTTTACTTTTAGTTTTCTTGTGACGGTCATTTATTTCGCAATGGAGTAATTCCATACAAACAAATCCAGTGACACCTATCATGTCTCCACACACAATCAAAAATGAACCAGTTGCATAAAAGCGTAATGTTAGTAGTAATTGGTTCAGTGGTGAAACAGATTTGTTTCTGTTTGTAGGAAACGTTAAATGGTCCTCAGTGAGACCTAAAACTTGTATCACTGTTGCTTTCGACAAACGAAATCTCATTAAAAACGTTTCGTCATTCAGCTCATGAAATAGTTCAGATCTGTGGAGGAAAATGCGCTGCCTAGGTATATCTCCATAGTTCACGTCAAGTAGTACATCTACTGCATTATCTTCATTCTCAGAATCAGAATTCATATTGAAACAGAATGAAATACAAATAACTATCAGCTGGAATGCACTCTACACTATTGGTTAAAAACAAAATTTAATTTTAATAATAGGTTTTCTTGCAGCCTACACAAATTCCTAGGGGCAAATCAACCACACAGTCGTACAACACAATGTTTATTAACTATTTAAAACGCTTATATATCGCAAACTATTCCCATGTGCAACACATATACCCAACCAGAACCAAAGGTCGTAGATTGGCGCACAGGTCAAGACGGGAATTCGGCTGTATTGGCAGTTAGTACAGTTTATCCCGCCGTATTAGCTGTGGAATATTTTTCTACTGCTATCAAACGTCTCTCCTCGTACATGTATGTTTCGAATAATCTTAATCTTAACATAAACAAATTTACAATTTTTGAAGTGTTTATTTACATCGTCGCCATCTTGTCTTGACGATCAAAGATCAGCTGCCTGAACCACCGGACTCGGCGGTTCATAGTAAAGTTCATTTCGACGGAAGTAAGGTTAATTCTACTACTGGTTAGAAAGAATGTTATAAGTTTGGCACAGGGAAAATTTCTGCCACTTGAGCGCTGGTATCGCTAATGCACCAAACGGACCAATCACAGAGTTTTCCTGAATTTTAAGATTTATTAAGTTGATAATTTAAAAAACGAAATTGGTTTCTTTTCACTTTAAAATTAAATTAAATTACAAATTTAATTTCTGAGTTTAATTAAATTTGATTTTAATACGGTTTTGTATTTATCTGGTCTCTTAGCGATCGAAGCGAAACTAGTGGCAGAAATTTTCCCTGTGCCAAGCTCTCCCATAAGAAAACGTATTTCTTTCTAACCTGTAGTAGAATTAACCTTAACGGAAATTCAAGGCGCGAATATGCAACATAAAAGACAGTTGAACCTGGTTTAGTACAATTAAGGTTAATTCTTCTAGTAGAATTAGGGCCGGTTTCACCAACATCCCCTAAACAAGCCCTCAGCTAAGGGATACTTAAGCTTAAGGGTCCCTTAATTCTGATACTTACGAAAATAGCGTTTCATCATTAAAATGTGTGTTTTTTTAGGTGACACTTAGCTGAGGGCCACTTATCCTAGACAGCAGTATTTATTCTCAAGTTGGCACTTTGAATTTGTTGTCACATGATCTGAAGAACCAATCAAAAGTATGCTTTCAACCAAAATATTATTTTATGTATTGTTTATTTGATATGATTTTCGTGAACTGCTGTTATGTATTCATGTCTGTAGGAAAGCAATTGTGTACCGAAAATTTACCAACGGATGAAAATTTGAAACGTTTAAATCCGGTGGAAAAGCTTGAAAACTTAATAAAAACACGAGAACGAAGTATCCAGTTTTAAATGTGTCGGGTGTCAAAATTGACTGTGAGAAGCGAATAGAAGCAGTTTCAATACAGCAGTTTCCTTGGATAGAAGTTTCCACAGTGAAGGTTAGTATTTGTATTAAATACGG
>PNEQ01056834.1:0-23104 GCA_003012365.1 Medauroidea extradentata
AGTTGTGGCCAGCACCAACAACCTAACATCGGCTCAAGACCTCGTTGTTAACTGGCAGTAAGACCCTCTCAGCTCATCTCGCCATGTGTAAGATAGTGTTGTCCCAGGACTACTGCTAGTTGTGGCCAGCACCAACAACCTAACCAACATTGAGGAACTGAACAAGCACTTGGAGACAGAACTGCGGGACATCAACCCTGTGCTGTAAGACACATATTATTTCTGCACTTGTTAATATTAAACTGAGTCCCCATTTATAAATGTTGTTGTATATATCCGGAACTTGATGCTGGAAGAAGATGCCTCCCCTCCAGTTGCTTAGTCCTTTACCTCAAACATAGGCACGTACGTGCAACCATGCGTGAACGCTGCACCGCGTCAATCTCGACGTTTGATTATGTACACTTACCTACAGCGTATTGTGTGATAGCGAGCCACTGGCTGAGCATGTATGTGGGTTGTGCTGGAGGAGTTTGTCCGAGGACGAGAGACGTTGGTAGTCGACCAGTTGTCTGGAGGAAGGCCTTGTTGTAATGAAGCCAGGCGCAGATACTGCACTGTCCGCAGGGAACACAGTCGTCATTGTGGCTGTAATGACTCGGCCCGCGTACATCGATCCTTATTGTGTTCGACAAGGTATTGTTTACACGCCTGACTGAGGAGAGCTATTGTGGATGAACCTCTCACATCTCTCTCAGGACGTTGCACTCCAGTGTCGTGTCTTCCTATATCTGCCCGCTGGCCGTCTCTACAGCAGTCCTCTAGTTGCCCTGACTATATACAACGATACATACAACTGAGAGGACATTCGCGACCCGTACAGGTTTAACACATGTCAGTAACATACATCAGAAAATGACTTAGTTTGACGCTAGAATTGTAGTCATCTACTAACAAACATACTGGATCACTGTTTTAAAATAATCCTCACATAAAATACAACAAATTCTGAAGTTAATTTTAAGCTAGCACAAATGTGCAATCATTTTTTTTTTAATCATAGAGCACGCCCATATCAAGTTTGAATGCTACTAATTTACAAGGAAAACATATTTTGTAGCTTTCGAATTATTTTGTGAAAAAAAAGTATTAATAAATGTCTAGTTCATGAGTCAGTTCAGTAAACTCTGGAAGCATTATTCCGTTAGTCATCATGTTTCAAGATGTAGCGGGCTGAAAGTTACGTTAGTGAGAAATGCGTATGTTATTGAGTGACGGCGCATCTCACTGGAGCGATTTTATTCAGCTTCACGTTTCTGTAAATAACGTGAGTCACATGTTGTAACACTTTTTATGCCAATTTTTCACTGCGATTTTAACTGTAGTTTGTAAATTTATAATACAAGTGTAAATGTTCAATGCCAACCACGAGGATTTGGTACTGACAATGTAGAATCTGTCCACGAAATATTTACCAACTATTGTAATTTTTTTAACATACGATTTCTCTTAAGAAACTAAAGGGAAGTGGTCCCCGTAGCACAAACCTTCTCTCCCATTGGGTAGCACAAACCTTCTCTCCCATTGGCTGTGAACTGTTGTAGACATCAATGACATTCATCTCATCAAAGTTCTAGAGGATATGCCGTGTTATTCTTTCACTTTCTTCCAACAAAGAACAAGTTGTGATAATTGGTATGTGTACGACATAATACGATATTTGTGTATGTTTGTTTTCTTCTTGTAGTTTGATTTCTATAAAATACTTTACTAAGTTAATGACCATAACTTGTAGACCACCAGTTGTGTGGTCATAGAGCACGTCTTGGCAAGGGCAGTAACACTATAGTTCAATGAAAGAGCTTCATTCATTGTCAGAAAAGCAATGGGTTATGTATTTTATAATTAAATGATTAAAACCTCGCTGTTATAAAATGACGTTCTAGCAAAATGACAAGTTGTGTTTTACATGGTTTGTTAGAAAGACCACGTAAGTTGCGCTTGCACGTGTGATATTGGAAATAGCAGACATTATTTCAGATACACACCGGATCTGTTCTGGAAATTTGGAAGACGAACATTTGGTTTGTCAAAACAATACTGGTTTTCAAAGTGCTTCAGGATAAAATCTAAATACCCGTCGAATATTAAACCACATATGTTTCATGACACTGCCAAACATGGACATAAATATCCTATCTAGCTTTACTCAAGGGTGGAGAAGGCAAAATGTTATAAATAGCCGGAAGTGTTACAGAGCAATAGCACTCAAACTAGTGATCATATCCACAAATGTTTCAGACAATAGTTCCTGTGTTCGAGAAGACCGTCATTCTGGGCCACCCTATTTGTTTACAGGTGGAGGCGCTGAAGCTACGTCAAGGTCAACTCCACTTTGTTAAATGGAACCATTCATCATTTTTTCGATTACATTAGTACCGATTTGATGAGGAAATCGGCAACCTCCAACTCAATGTCATTTAGTCACGCACCCAAAGGTATCAATCACGCACTACCTTCTAATGTGAGAACATCGGATCGCGAAAATGAACTATTAAAAAAAATCATTTGATATGTTGATGGCGATGGGGAAATGCCGTAAAAATTACAGAAACGCCCAAGATTTGTACGCGGCTCGTTATCCGAATAGGCAAAAAAATCGCTCATGGCTTTTAAGCGATTAGCTGACCGTTTCTGTCGCTTCGGTACAGTGAAACATACACGAGTGAGACGTCAACCGATTGTGAATGAAAACAATGCGACTCCTATCGTAGCTTTGCTGCACTAAATCCACATGCGAGCAGCTGGCAAATGGAAAGAGAGAGAGAGAGATAGGAATTAGTCAACGATCTGTATTATTAATCCTATATCAACGCAAATTTCACCCATATTTTATGTCATTACATCATGTTTTGTACGGAAATGATGTATTAAATCGCTGTAGTTTCTATAATTGGATTCGTAGACAAATGCGCACAGATGTCTCCTTTTTGGGTCATGTGCTCTTTTTCGACGAATCTAATTTCACAAATACGGGAAATGTAAATAGGCATAACATGCATTATCGGGCGAATGTGAATCCTCGAGGGATGAGAACTGTACCATTTCAAAATTCGTAATCCGTTAATTGTTGGTGCGGCATTGTCGGCGATCAAGTCATTGGTCCATATTTTTTGAAGGTCGCTTGACTGGGCCAGTTTACGCAAACTTTCTGCACAACGTACTGTCTCAATTACTGGAAGACGTGCCTTTGCATGTTTGCATGAACATGTGGATGCAACACGACGGTGCACAATCCTAGTATGCTCTGTGTTCGAGACAATAGATGAAAGAGATTTTTGGCGACAAGTGGATAGGACGAGGCGGCCTTGTAGCTTGGCCAACTCATTTGCCGGATCTATCACCACTAGAATATTTTTGTGGGTTTTGTCACAGAACGCGTAATGGCGGTAATGATGTTACCTGTGTAGCAAAAAATGTGCTCTTTTTGCAACTTTCTTAGAACCATCGTTTTCGTTCAAATCACAAATTAAGTTACATTACTACGTTACTCAACAAACCACCTTCAAATGTATGGTAGGGGAGCAGGGGGTAATGCCGATACCTTAAGGGCTTTAGTATACATATTTAATTTTAAATGTTAAAATATTATACATGTTACACACAAAAAATTATATGTGGTATATGCTATCCATAGAAACGTTTAAAAATGAAGAATGCATACGCGAAACTTACAGAATATCAATTCTCTTAAAGTATGACAATTATCGGGATTCCCCGCACTGTGGGGCAATGTCGATCAGTTGAAGTCCCATAAGAAAAGCACAGTAAAATCACTGACAGTGTCTTCCCCTTAAATAAGGCAGTAAAATATGCACAAATATAATGTTCATGCGTTTGTAAGGTCTTATTTGAATAATATAACTCGAAATAATCATAAACTCGGCCAGCTAATAAACTTATTACAAATATACAAAATGTTATTATGTGCAAACACATTAAAACAACCATTTCCAGAATAGCCTACTCAAAGCAAACAAGCATCACATGTGTAACCTTGAGGGGTGTCCCATCCTGTACAAAGAGATTGGGCCCACAGTCCACATGATGTGCACCTATACCCTTCTTCATTATCCATCCCAAACTCTTCACACACCATACACTTTTCTCCACCATCATCAATGTTATCACACTCGTCATCACAAACATTTTCATCACTTCCATTTTCCTCTTCTGACGAGGATGATGTCTCCAGAATTTTTCTACGTGCAGTCTTTTCCTTCAATGTGATATTTTGGACAGGCTGTGATGTTCTCTTCCCTCGAACAGTTCTTGTTTCCAGTTTTCTTTTCCTCTCTATTTGTTTACGTTTTTTTGACACTAACACTTCTTTCATGGGAGTTAAGAGTCAAAATTGCATAATGTTGTTTTCTTCCATCCTTACGCCGAGCACTAACAGAAGAACAACTTGGGCCAGGTACTGCTGACACTGACTCGAATGGAACCTCAGCGATGGCAGATGGACCTGGTTCAGGTTCAAGTGTTTTTGAGATGGTTTGACTAGCACTAACTTCCCTCACTCGAGATCCATGTTCAGAAACAGGAACACTTTCGATCTGTGGATGTTGTGGATCTGGGATGGAATCAAACATGATGTTTTGGTGTACGAAATCCTCATCTGAAAATATTCCAGCATCTATTCCTGTTGATTTGAAACCAGAAATTCCCTTCGCAACTGTAGCCACACTTGAATATGTTTTGCAAACTAGTGCAGCAAAGTCGTCAGGTCGGATGATTTTCAGGTGATTGACTTTCATAAACATATCACACTCTCTGTTATAAGCTTTCTTAAGCGGTCCAAAGAATGTCACATCGAGTGGTTGTAATCGATGCGATGTGTGTGGTGGGATGGAGACCATTATTATGCCATTCCGTTTGCAGAAATCATAAGCATCTAGAGTAATGTGACTGTAGTGATTGTCCAGTATTAGAAGAACTGGTTTCTCTGGACTTGATTTGACATGTTCATGGAAGTGTTTCATCCAGTCCATGAACAGCTCTTCGTTCGACCATCAATTTTTAGAGCAAGAATATATAGCCCCAGGTGGTCCACCTTTCTGATGAACGGGGCTCATCCTTTGGCGGGGAAATATAATCATTGGCGGAATGAAACTGCCGGCACCATTCATGCAACAAATAGAGGTAATATTTTTGCCCCATTCCCAACTTGTGATGGAGCCAACTCTTTTTTGACCTTTTGGAGCAAAATGATTCCTGGTTCTTGCACAGCCCCCATGCCAGTCTCGTCTACATTAAATATTTCTGTTGGAGACAGCTTGTATTTTGTCATTACTTCTTGCATATTATTGAAGAAAAGGGACACTTCTGTTTTATTAAACCCTTGGATTCTGGGGATACTTGTTGCCTCTGGTTTCCTAATAGAAATCGATGGATTTCTCTTCAGAAATCCTTCTGACCAGTCCCTACCAGCCATTCGAGAAGATTTGTTAAAATTATGGTTTAAGTTATTTCTTTCTGCATACTCAAATGCAGCGCGCCGGAAGTCAACAGGACTTAAGCCATAAAACATGTTGGCTAACACCTTCAAATGTTCTGCGATGTTGGACTCCTGCTCAGGCGTAAATACAGTTGTTCTGCCTATTTTGGGACCTTTTATTTGACCATGCAGACTTGCAAAAGGTATTCCAAATTGGATGGAAGCACTTCTAATTGACTGTCCTCTTCTGACATTCTCGAGTGCATCAGTTAGCATTTCCTTTGTCCATGTCCCTCTTTTTGAAACTCGCTTGTAATTTCGGACCATCTGTAATGAGAGAAAATATTGTAAGGACCTGTAAATAACCTAGCTAATTAATATTGGCTTGGGAGAGTGTTACAGCAAGGTCTTGATAGCCGATGAGGGTGAAATGATTTGAAGGACAACACAACATTCATACCTGAGCTATGATTCGAGCCCAGGACCCTTCGCCAACAGACCCAACTTAACTGACTACGCTACAGTGGCCAGCCTACAGCCTAATAGTGGCACTAGCTACTTAACAAGATGTAAATTAAATTTCGTCATTGGAAAGGTGTTTTTAAATGTGAATATTGCGCAGAAAACAGGAAACAAGTAGAATATGCATTTCCTTTTGTAATTTTCTGCTTTTGACAAGGTGTACAGATGCGATGACAGGAGGCTAATTTCATGAATTAGCCTGCTGGACTACGAAATGCATGTCGCTATATGGACCAGTCTGAAGAATGCTTGAATAGGCTGTGATGTGTTATAGAGCATCACTGGAATATGTAAAAGGAGGGGGGGGGGCGGGGAAATCGCAGTGCAGCAGCATCACCTGGCATGATTGCTACATGCAAAAATACATGTTCTGGCGAGGAGCCATGTCATCTCTAAATAAGTACACGTGATTGATATGTACTTATTTAGAAAGTTATATTTACCCAGGTACAAAACATTTTTTTTTTCAGAACTCAACTGCCAGAATGTTTTAAAATAAAATTTAAACAAAACACCTTAAACTATAAGTGGTTGAAAAAGTGTTGGAAATTAAGAGGAAGAAGCTGGGAATTAACGTCACATTTAAAAATTTTTCTAAATTTTTTTATTCCTGGGTTAACTTCCTGTTAGAAAAGGTAGCCCTAATACTCTTATGTGAAATACTTTGAAGGAGGCGATAGCATAAAGCAATATAATTCCTTGCAAAATAAAACGTATTCGTACAAAAATGGATGTAAAAAAATTAAGATGGAATTCTTAATTTGTATGAAAAAAAAAACAGTTTGTCTGCAGGGTCACCACTTTCTGCATTTTAATAATTTTGAACATTTGTAAATTACAACATTAGAGTTTGAAAAATGGCGTGTCTACAAAATTTCTTCTTGGAACTTCAGTACATATAAGTTATATGAATTATAAAAAAATTGTGTAATTCCGCAACCTAGAAATGTAATATTCTCTCAATAATGCACAGGAAGGTAAACACCACATACAGAGAACAATAATAGTGCTAGATAAATTAAAGTGTGGTCCTTGATAATAATAACACGAACACAGTTCATCAGAGGGGAATGCCGATCACCGGTGGGGAATGTCGATCACCGGTGGGGAATGCCGATCACTATGATCGGCATTGCCCCAATACACGCCTGCCTTGAAAAGGTTATGTAAAGGAACTAAAAAAAATTTTACTGAAAATGTCTGTTGTCGAGGATAAACCACTTATTTTGTACTGTAACATGAGGTATAAATTACTAATTTTATAATATTTAAAACCTTGTACTTACCCTGACGTGTAGCAAAAACAATTGTTATACCAAAACAACGCAAAACATGTTCCGCCTCACCACCTCAACAGACGCCAGCGCGCGGACTGAACTTCTCAGGCTTCAGTGGGTTCGTGAGACTACAGATGGCAGTACATGTCAGAAACCGTCAGCTACAGTCACTTCCATGGAAAGGGGGTGATCGGCATTCCCCGCTGATCGCTACTACCCCTCGCTCCCCTAAACCTGACCGTAAAAAAGTTGTATGAAATTAGGGGGTAGCGACCCCTGCTATTTTCCTAAGGGTGGAAGATATCAAGCACCATACACTGTGGGTTTGAAGATCCAAATAGCATTAAGCAATGCTGAAAATATTGTTTTTTTGTATGTTACGTAGTTTTCCATATTTTGGGAAAATACGGTTTTAAACGTTCGTCTTCAACTGGTGTCATTACGCCCTTAATATTGAGTTTATGTGAAAAGTGCACATGTTTTCTGCTCCTTTTGTTTTATGCTACGACATGTGTAAATATCGGAAGGTATTATCGGTACACCCTGTATAGGCGCTCTACAGCATTGTACAATTCAAGTTACATTGAAAATACGTCTAGAAATAAGTTTACGTGCCTTCAGTAATTGCAAATTCTTTTAAAAGTTAGTTTTGAATTTGTTTGAAAGAATCTGCACTGGTGAACTATTCTGCTCGGACCTCCAGTACGAGCTTGTATGTTTCCTCTTGATATATCCTACTGATAACAAATGTTCTATCGTGAATATCACGATGTGTGCGCGTACAAATCAATCAAATGCATGGCCGGGAGTAATATAGACTCCCCACTTGCGACCATAATTATTTCTGACGCACCCAGACAATGTCTCCACCATATTCAACACGACCCACAAGGAGATGTGAACCACCCAGGCAAGCGTCACTACATCCACTCCCCAAGGCGGTGCTGCAGCCATGGTTTACGACGCGACATCAAGAAACTCATCGGATATCACATCAGAAGTGCCTTAGCTACAGCACCTCAACTTCCACCTAGCAACAAGTACTGCAGTATAAATTGCACTGAAATTAAATGGTTCAAGTTGACATTTTAGATAATTATAATCCAGGAAGGGAATAGCTAATTTGCCTGTGTGTATAAAGCATCCCATGGGGTTATATCTAGTCGTGTTAAAGACTCCTCTAACAATATACAATAATCTTGGAGAACAGCCACACGCATAACTCACCCAAGTCTAATCGAAATAGGATAGATAGTACATGAACACATATATTACATTCATACACACATCCACATACATACATGCACATATACATACATATACACATAAACGTGTATATAGGTTGGCCAGAAACAAATTAAATAAGCACGCCATGTGAATCCTGAGCTAAATTGGAGACGAAAATTTAAGAAAAAATTCTGGTAAAAAATTTTTCTATTCTTTTTTGAAGTTCAGTTTTTTTAATATATTAAAAATAGAAATATATACTTTTACAAATGACTTAACAAATTTGAGTACTAACACTGAACATTTGAACGAATCAAAGTGGCTGTTCTTCGTAATACGTAAAATAATGCTTCTGTTGTATTTAATTGAAAACAACGCGAACGATGTCGCCGGCAAAAACTAGTTACAGAATGCAAACAGCATTACAAAGCAGCCAAATCTAGCCGATTGTCGTGTAATAGTAGTCATCCTGGCCGACTTGCACAGCAGCTTGTGTACTCTACCAACTCGTGCAAAGACTTGTGTAACACGAGACTTGGTGACCGGCATCATGTAATATCTGGTTCAGTTTTATTTCACAAGCAAGGTAACATTCTTCTTGGCTGACTGAATGTACAAGATGATCCAGTCTGAATAATTTAGCTTCACAGTCATAGGCACTAGGAGGTGTTTGTGCGCAACAGGGTTATTAATGACATTACAATGCCTATATTTATACAGGTTGTCCACAATGTCTTGTTACCCCCTGTATGTAGTTTATGCATATTGTTATGATGATATGGTATCTTGCCCGCGAGACTCGCGTACTCACAGAAATGGGCTAAACTCGACAACACGGAACATGACTTCCCTAGAAGAAGTAGTGTTAGCGATTGGTGCAGGCAGGGCTCGCTTTCGCGCACCTCGCCGTGAAGCGTAATCCCCGTCCGCAAAAAAAGACGGCAGATATGGCCGCTGATAGAAAAAATAGAAGGTCCCGGGTTCGGACCCGTTCCGGGAACTTTACGAAAACCCGCGGCAATACGTCTGGAGGTGAAAGTAGTAGGCATTTATACGTGGACCCCCTTACAAAAATTAATTTTTTTTTTTACTTCTAAACTGTTAGAGATATATGAATGAAATTTGGTAGAGATCGTCAGAACCCCGGTCGTAGAAGAACAGGTCTGGACACTCGCGTATGTACCAATGAATTTTGCTTGACCCCCTTGTTGTTTGGCTGTAGTTCGTCAAGTTGCTGAGAATGTCGTACTTTTTGGCGCTGTTTACAGCACATTATCACAATAATCAGCATTGTTATAGGATGTAAGGAAATGTATATTTATTATGATGGTAGGTGAACTATATAATGTATAATAAGCGGTGATTAAAAATATTGCGCTTGTCCATCACGTCATAAATGTGTTAGCCATAAGAACGCGTTTTCAATGTTTTGTGGCGGCGTTTGAAAATATGGCATTTTTAAAGCTGAATAATTTAAAAATTACAATGTTCACGGGCTATTGCTTTGCCTGGCTGCATTTAGTGCCGAAATAATTCCATGCGTGCAGTTAAATCTGGCAGAGAGTATCTCCTCTTATTCGAGGGCTCCGTTGGCGATTCCTTTCGCTTATCGTGTGACAATTACGACGAAGAAGCTGTATCTGCTGCTAAAGTTGCTAAACTATTCCGGAAGAGTTTACTCTGTTTTAAAACACATTTAATAGCGAATTTAAGAAGGACTGTCAAGTAGATGCTGTTGACCATTTGTTGTTATCTTTTGTAAATGCATTACTATATGAACCAAACACACAAATTGGCGTACTATCATTGCAACAAGCTCTCACTATCTGCCAGATGATTGCTTTCAACATATAATCTGATGGTACTAAGCACATAAATATTCACAGACATGAGTGGGAACCACAACTGCCAATTTTTCTGGCAATGAATGTAAATGCAAAGACTAGGAAGATAGAAACTTGTGCATGTGCTTCATAATGTTGTATTATCTATTCCGCAAAACAGGCTGTTAAGAGTATCATTAGTTCTTTGTTGTGTCACAGTTCATCACGAATAACAAGTCATGTGCCCTACAAATTTGAGGAGTGGGTTGTTTACAACAGCCGCTTATTACAATGTGGATTACAATCCGTCCAGCACGACTAGTGAGGGCTCATTCCACGGTACAAGTATATCACTCTTTCAACATCCTACACCTGACAAGCCAGGATGTGAGAGGAAAATTGTAAACTGCCAGAATATTTCATCCTCAGAAACAGTCTCAGCAATCCCTGAAGAGTATGAATATATTCTCCCTGCATACTTACCTGCTAAAGAGCCGCCTGTTCCAGCTGATGCTGTCATAATGCAGTGTATGACAGTTGTAAGTGAAAACACAAAGGCAGGGGCATTAAAAAATTAAATGGCTGAGGAATTCTGTTAATGAATATGGCAAACATGCAATATTTAGGTCAGCATTTCACACACAGAAAGAAGGGAAAAATTGTCATGTAAACAAAGAAAAGGTGGGAAACGGCTGCTAGGCTACTGATTACTAAAACATAGACAGAGATACACAAGTACTTACAGAAACAGTACTTGCAGGTTGGAGAACACACAAAACATAGATGGACAACACACGTTTGCGCAGTTCCGCAGTCGCGACGTTTCGCTGGCCAGGCCAGCTTCCTCGGGGGTGAGTGATTGCACACTACATTATGGCGGACTGTAAGTGATGGTTGGTAACGTTCACACCTAGTGGGCGAGGGACGAACTAGGGTGTGGCGGGAAATTTGAAAGTTATCGGATGATGAGGCCTGCTGGTTGTTTGGATTTTGCGATACACTGATGGGCTAGTTCCCAGCGCCTCAGTTCTGCACTATTGTCTGAAGCTGGTAAAGGCTCTCACCACTCTAGTTTTGCAACTGGCATCAAAATAGAGTTTGTGGGAGGCTGCACGTGCAGCGACTGATTTATCCTGAATGTTTAAACCGGAACTGACTAATGCTTGTTTGGTATTAGCCCTGTAGCCATTCATCCTCTGTCTTGGTGTGTTTGTGGTGAGGCCAATGTATTCAGCATCGCACTGTGTGCACTGTAGTTGGTAGATAAGATTTTTCGTCTCACAGCTGTAGTTGCCTTGAATTGGGTATGTGTGATTGGTGAGCCCATTATGGAAGGAAGTAATGACAAGTAATGCAATTTCATCTGCAAAGAATGAAGATGATATGACATACACAGCTATAATTTATGACGGACCTGTTCTTGTGCACCTTTTGGATCAAAAGTCAGAAATAACATTTTCTGAATATTCACATTCCATTTGGCAACCGCACATCGTAAGAAACGCCGCAAAGCACGGAGCACATCATGGTGATATTGTATGGGATGTATACAACCCATTAAGCACTACCAGAGACTCCAGAGGCTCAGGATTAAGGAAGAAATTGCGGCCAATTGGCAAACTTCCAAATAATTAGAATAAATTCCTCAGAAATGAGATGAATAATTCAGAACTCTTTGCACTACTGGCTGAAGATATTGTATCCTCATCCAAATTACGGAGTATCGAGGTTATTTTCTACGATTGGTAACAATGTGACATAGATTACACTCTTAAACCATGCAATCATGAAGAAGCACATTCTCGAATATTCCTCCATGTAAACCATGCAGTTTTAAATGGCCTGATCGACATCTACATTTGAACAGTTGATACCGGTGTTGTGATGCGGGCCATTTTGTTCTACAACAACTTACAGAAGAAAGGGCTAAATACTTTGTGGATACATTTCGGGAAAGAAATACATTTCAAGGTTTTGCCTGTTCATGAGATTGCTATTATTCTTGGAGAAGAGAAGTCTGTGGCACTTCAAGGGTTTCATCTGATACGACACCTCTTACTTCTTCATTGGATGTGGGAAAAGAACAAAGTGGAATAAATGGAATGTATTCCCTAAAGTATACGAGACATTCTGGCACTTATCTTTCCCACATGATGCCATTCCAGAACCTATATTTCAGCTTCTTAAACGTTTTATAGTTCTATGCTATTCTAATAACAGCGAACTTCGTAGCGTAAATGAAGCTCGGAAGGAATTATTCACTTCCTTCAACAGAATCATGAACAGCCTTCCACCTACATCTTCTGCACTTATGGGGCATTCGCTGAGATCAGGTTTTCAATGTAGCCAGTCCTTGGTCGGCAACGTCAATTTGCCATCATTGCAAGAATCTGGATGGTTGGTGACCAGCGACAGCTGCGTTCTTCAATGTTCATATCTTGCGGAAGTTTCCAAAGCACTAAAAGATTTTATGATCTACAAGTGCAAGACAGGTGTCAAAAAGTTGTGTAAAAGTCAGAAAAATAAACTAAACTGCAGTCTTATGTGTTCCTGTAAATTAGAAAGCCAGACATGAGGACTGAGACTGTGATACATTTCTCTTTAGTTTGTGTTTATTTTTTCATTGCATCTCATTTCATATAGGATAAAGAGTTGTTTTCAAAATAGTATGTTATGGCAATCTAAAGTAAATGTGCTGTTTGCGGCCTTTGAGGGTGCTAAGAGTTAATATGAGGTGATGGGACGTATAGTTAGCAACGAAAGTACGGTCTAGTCCATGGCATATTCAAACCAGAAGTAGACAGTTTTAGTCAATTCTCCGTTTGGTTCACATTATCAGTCATTTTATATATTACTGTCACAACATTCTTAATAACGCCAGTGGTTAACGGACAGGCATATCATATATAATATGGTTACCTTAAATATCAACATATCCAAAAACTTTTATTTTTATGCAAACCTTTGAAAATGGTTGAAAACTAAACCAGAAGTGATATAGATTGCCTCTTAATCTTAAAAAGATCTCCTACGTTTTACCTAACAATTCGCCAAATTACACATTTGTTTCACGAAATACTGTCTTCTCCTGATTTTCATGGCCTAACCGCTCTACTATCTCTAACAACCTTGTTTTCAACGAGACGTAAAACCAGTTTTAATATAATTATAAGTTTTACTATGTTGGATATACCAACGTATTTGGTCTGATGGTTGATCTGCACTACTGCGCCCTTGAAATAAGTAGTTTTTTTTTACAGATGACTGTAACTTACCTCTAGTATATTAATTGATAACACATCACAGACAATGGTTAAATTGTGCATAAATATTCACGCTCACTTTACCAACCACTAAATGTAGTTTAAAATACATAAGTGTATTATTACGGAGGGAAGTAATTTTACAAATAAATCTTTGGCAGACGGTTGCGACTAAGTCAGCTTGGCGTTAAGTTGAGAGAAGACGCCGCGGTGCTTGTACGCTAGAAGAATGTGTTGGCTGTATCTGGTATGTGTGTGAGTGTGGCTGTTACATCAGGTCTGAGGCGCTGTGAGGAGACTTGGTGAGGTGTTAGCGAGCTCGGAGGAGCTGCGTACTGCCGCAGAGAGTTAGCTGCGACACCTATCACAGGTCTACGAGGCGAGATTCCAAGTTCTCCACACACACATGGGGAAGTTGTGAAGTAAGAAACGACGCCATTCGCAGTTCCTGGAGACACGCTCGTCCATTCTCGACGTCGTCTTAGTGCGTGCTGCGTCCTGGTTAGTATTGGCATCGCCCGGTAACTGGATACTTTCTAGAAGACCTCTTCTAGCTCGGAAACAACTTCAGTTCTGTCAAACATCAAGTATAACATTGTCTTGTGGGAAACGTTATATGACTGCCACACTGCGATGTTATTGTAATGTGCCTGTTAAATAAACAGTCAGTAGTGGCTGAAATATTTATTATATAATAATTTCAATTAGTGACGCATTAGTAACGAAGAAAACCGTTAATCTGTGGATAATTATTATAACGATCAATGTACGTAATTAATAAAATAATTTCAAGGTTAATTTTTAAAAACATATTAATACAAAATACCAGAAGACATGTACATGGAGTCAAAACACAATATACAAGAAATAAAATAAATAAATATGAACAACAATTTTTCCGAACAGACCAGGACCCTATATTCAGCTGCACACTAAATTATTTGTTGTTGAGTAGCACGATTCCGAAGTATTGTGATTGTTAACACATAAGAACACTTGATTCATTATAAAAACTTACAATTAAGTAAAATTACAAAAATAATACAGGTACGGAAGATGAAATCAAATTGGTCCTAAAAATATTTCTTCCTTTCTATTTCACACATAGGCTACTTCAAGATGTTTATAATTTTCACTATCAAAAGTTCTTGGTGAGAATATTATTGAACAAATAATATGCTGAAATAATAAACTACTATGGTTAGCAGTATTTTTTTTTAAAACATTCTTTTTTTACAACATGTAATACAAAACGAACACAAAACACAAATTCAACTGACAATTTCCATTTAATATGGAGGAAAACCGTATAGCCAGACGTGCACTACTTTGTTTCACATGGTCTGATAAATACATACGCATCAGGATGGGTCGTAAACAAAAATTGCTAAAGTATAGAATTCTAAAATGACGTAAATTTTGACTACAGGCGTGCTAGACAACACAAAATATAGAAAAAATATCCATCGGCTCGCGAAAGTTTTTGGTTTTGTTTTAGATACAAAATTTAAAAAAAATCAACTAAATTACCATTTTCTATTAAAATACTGCACTAAAACCTACTATTAAATAAGAGAACAAATCTTAGACCACAATTAAAATGAAAATGTTTATTCACAGTTCAACACTTAAGAATATTTACGTTATTTTTAAGGAAAAAAACAATCAAAACGCAAACCACAAGACACGATGGCCAAACGACGTACATTCTCGGCGACAGTTCATCCACAGCAATTTCCTAAGTCACCTCTGCAAACAAAGATGTTTATTGTAATGTGCGGTAAATATAAATATAAACCCAAGTATATTTCCGAAAAAAATTATATATGTTCAAAATACAATTAAACGATTTTCAAGACTTAAGCAGTTTCACAAAATATACAAAGAAACTAATTGTACAACTTCATTGCAACGTTCCTCCAGGTGACAGACCACATACGTGTTTGTTAACATAATTTTAAAATAAGTGAAACTAACGGTTTTTAAGCTCGTGGACACGTAATAGGCCTAATAACATTCCTAACAACATTTAATATTTAAAATTTTTCTCACGACATTGGTATTTAACCAGCATACCTGAGACCAAGTATAACAGCTAAGAAAGAGTAAAATGTCCAACACGTACCTGATACTGTATCCGCCTGTCTCATGCAACACAATATACACAGCTACAATATCAGCACGCCTGACAGTTTCTTATACAACACACTATATGCAGGTACAGTATCAGCATGACTCACTGTGTCTCATACAACACATTGTTGCAACTCCAGTACCATCCCAATGGGAAGCATGTATGATACGTTACAGATGGAAAACGTGGGAAAAAATCGAAGGTTTTAAGAAATGTATTCCATTTTATGTCTATAAAATGTTTAATGATTATGTACAAATGTAACAATTGACAATGTATGTACAGTTAGCAACTTCCAACTATTCACCTCTAATAAATATACAAAAAAATATACACAATCTTTTATTCATGTTTCCCTTTTGGTTTATCCACTTTCCTACTTAAACCAGTACGAAGTTTTTCAATATTACATTCAATACCATGTATATGTGAGCGTATATTTGCCAATTCATTTGCACTAACAGAAGTAGTACGCATAGTACTCTGAACATTTACAATAGTATTATGAATATCATCAATACTAGTTTACAAGTCTTGAACTTTAGTTAACATTGAAGCTGGTGTATCTGAAGATACTTCTTGCTCTGTCACTACAGGAACTGCATCAGTCGCACGAGCCTGAACTGCCACAGGAGCTGTTCCTGTACCATGCCAATATACATTTTCTTCCTGAAAATTATGATAGTACTTGTTGTGATCATTTGTTGTACTTGGATCGCCATAATACTGCATAGTATGTAGACGCAAATGTTTTAGTGTAGTTGTTGAATCCATATTTTCAGTTATCCAACATTTCGTCGATACTTTAACATACACAGAACAATTCACAAAATCATTTGGAGCACTTGGATTGTTAGAACAACCGGCATTATTCCTAAATGCAATCTGGGTTGTTGGTTGTACGTATCATTAGTACCAGCTAAGTACGTGAAATCATGTGCTTGCTCGATAATTTGACGGTAAATCATTCGAAAATGCACCACCTGGGCCTATAGCCGGATATCGCGGCATTTGTATGCCGGTTATTCGACTACCAGCAACACAATGATTGTTTGCAATTTGAGAACGATGTGTGTTATGTTAGCTGCCCAACTACTACAACCAATATGACCTATTGTCCCTAACATGCACGACGCGTTAGAAGGTGGAACCTATTTTAAACCATTGCTGTATTTATAAGAATACATAAATGGCTGCCCGTCCACGTAATGTCTGTTATGTGACTACGTAAATCATATTGTCCAGGGGACGCTACTTGCCCTATATGACCTGCATTTGTGTATAATATCTCTGTGTACCACGGATTATCACGAGGTATCTTATAACATAATGGATAATCCGTCGTGCCATAATCACCTGTACCATTTCCACATAAACGTTGTACCCAGTCATTATCATAATATGGTAAGTCGGAGGTACCGACTTCAATACTATTGGCTGCACGATACGTTACTTTACGACGACGTATATGAAAAGATTTATTTAAACCTTGTGCATAAATACCTTGCACGTAATGATATGTTGATGCAGTTCCTACAAGAGTTTGTCCTGAATTAAAAGATGTCTGTTCACCGACCGGTGTTAACGATATCTGTACTTTATCAACTTTAGCAAAACCACGTAATTCACTGTACTGCTGTTTTGTAATATAAAATGGTAACATCTCAAAAGGTAAATATGCAAGACTAGTCAATAGCATTTGTCCACTACGAACATCACTAATCTTGAATTCTTCATATAACCATGTATTACCCCACAAAATTAACATAAACTCATTTGAAATACATATAGTTCTAGAACCTAAATGTGGGGTTTTATACATTTAAAATGTTCCTGGAGCTCATTCAGTACTTATACCACTTGCAGATGATGTTGCATTACCCACATCTCCAGCATCGACAACATCCATGGCAGCTGCAGCATCCGCCTGATTTGCTTCATTCCAGTCGTCCTCCAACATGTTAAAGGTCGAACGATTCATCCCAATCGAAATCGTCTGTGCGAATCTGTTTACTTGGACCAGCTCCAGCGTCTTGCTCTGCAGGACGTTTAGATGATGATAGTCCAGGTGCGGGATCGTCTGGTAGAGTAGCTCGTTTACCAGGTTGTTCGGTCTGCTTCCAGTTACTCGCTAATCCTAAAGTTTCACGTGCAGCACGACTTTTACTGATATTACGTGTGGCACTCCAATCAGCTCTCGTTCGTTGTCCGTTGGGAGAAATCTTAGGCATACTAGGATATAATACACCTGTAATACTTTCTACGTCGTTGTTCAGTCCAAGACCTGTTGCACCAATAACTGAATGCCAATTACCTGTAGAACGATAATCGTTACTGAAATTAACAATTGCTTTTTAATCTGCACGACGAATATCTTTGTAACCTGTAGCAGTACTATACTCTATATCATGTTGCCGTGCTATTGCATTATTAATATCCACAGGTACATCATCGTCAATAACATTACCAGGGCCTAAATAATTATGGCTTGGGAACAACCAAGCCTGCTCGGCGGCGAGGCATGAACTGACTCTCGGCGTCGTTGTCAGGCCTTTTATATATCGTCAGCAGCCAATTCATTGAACGCTTGCTCACTACTGTATAATCTCAGTATACCGAGTGTTATAGAAAAAATATTCCATATTTTGACAGGTCGCAGTATGAACAAAACAAGAAGAATGTGTCCAGTACACATGGAGTCAAAAAGGAATACCTGAAGAGTTATGATCACATGTTCATCTTTGCTTCTGTGAAGCAGCATATCGTCTAATGTAATATACTTCCTACAACATACGAACTGCATGTGTCCACCATTGCTATAGGAGGTCCTCAATATGGCGTCCATTCATAGTATGGCATGCTTCTGCCCGACGTCGTAGGGAATCACGCACTCTGTGAAAGACGCCTGCTTGGTCTTGGATACGCTGACAGGCATTGACGACGCACTACTCTAGTGTTTGTACATTTATGGGTGTTGCATACACCAACGACTTCAAGTGTCCCCACAACAAAACATCAAAGGAATTAAGGTCAGGGGAACGAGCAGGCCAAGATACAGAACCTCCCCGACCAATCCAACGCCCATTAAAAATGTGTATGAGGTGTTCTTGGACATTTCGTATAAGATGGGCTGGTGATCCATTATGTATAAGCCACATCTCTAGCCTTTGCTGGAATGTGACTTCCTCTAATAGGACAGGAAAGTCGTTAGGTAAAAATATCGAGATACCTTGCATCAGTCAATCTGTCCGGTAGTATATGAGGTCCAATTATGCTATCACCAATAATACATGCCCATATATTAATTGAAAATCGATGGTGATGCCATGCTTCTTCAACTGCGTGGAGATTTCCAGGTACCTACATATGTTTGTTATGAAAATTGACAATCCCATCTCTGTTGAAAACAGTTTCATCTGTGAACAGTATATTTGTTGTGAAATTTGGATCGTCACTACATCTTTACAACAGCCACCAGCAAAACTGCACTCTAGCACGATGGTCTTGTGGTCTTAGGGCTTGGACATACTGTACATGATATGGGTATAGCAACTGTTCATGCAGGGTCGCCCAGACAAGAGGACGACTAATGCCCACAGCTGCTGCAATGCTACGTACACTAGTTCCAGGATCTTCTCCTACTCGTTGCAACACTCTCTCCTCCACAATAGGCATACGAATGGTGCGTGGTCTGCCACGGTCTGATGTTGCTGGGAGCCAGAGTCCTTATTTGCAGTAAAATACGGGTAAATAATTGTGCATATGGTAGATTGCATTGTGGATGTTTTCCAGCATACAGGACACTGGCTCGTCAGTTGCTTCCATTTGCCAGACCATAACAGGAGATCATGTCTGCTATTTCCCGCGTGGAACGATAGGATTCCATTGTGCTGGTAAATGCAAAGATAAAACTACAATGCACAATGATTCCACAAACACAAACACCGATCCCATTACAACACACAAATGTGCGCTGCACTTACCCAGAACTGTGGATAATGGTCACAGCGACAGCTCTATCAGTTTTTTACTGCCTGCTGATTCCGCGTACAATGGCATAGTGATGTGCTCACATCTGTGTTCTGCAGTATGTAGGCCGTACGTAATAGCAAAGAGCTTGGAGTAGTATATATGCTACTTGACAGTAGTGACGATGTACATGAGCTCATAACTATTCAGGTATGTGTTACCGACCCCATGTTTACCAGACATTTTCTTCTTGTCAAAATATGGAATACTTTTTTTTTTTTTTAACAACCTGTATAAGGCATGAGCCAGCAAATACCGTGTAACCAGGCCAAACTGGACGTTATGAGACCAGTAGGTCACAGAATATTTAGGAATACAGAAGTGAAATAGTCGGTAGCAAGGTAAACTCAGTCACACACGCCGGAAAAACAACTTCGCTGGCCAGCAACATGGAGGAAACACCTACCACCAATCACCGCAAGGCCGCTGTCCTGTAGCCGGTGACCATGCACCATCCCTCTTTCTGAGCGACGGTGGCGCGGTGATGCTTTACGGAAACTTTGTCGACGAGTGTGAGCTACGATGGTGGCTCGGTTCGCGTGACTCTACTTTTCATTACCAACTCTTGCTATCCCCTCTCTTCTTCCCAGCGCGTGCGCATTGTTTAGCTCTGGCCAAGTTCGCGGAGTGTATGTGTGGGCCTTGTTTATTCACTTTTCTACTGTGAACGTCACAGACAGCATGTAAGAGCACAAGCTCCAGCTTATCGTAGTGGTTTGTTAGGTTGGCAACTTGTTCCTCCTTCACGGCAAGACGGCTGCCGTCACGTGTTGAAGCTTATAGTGTTTCCCTTTGGTTTTTTTTTTTCTAAATTTGCGTTTCGGAAGCCGTCTTTTAAAATATTTTTTTTGGAAATAATCGTAATTCATGTTAGGGTTGTACTTGTTAGTCTATGTTGCCTTTCTTGTTAGCTTTGTAAGGATCAAAATGGCCGTTTTGTCGTGCGTTTGTTTTTATAGTTTTGTCCCTTGAATTGCTTTCTGGAATTTTGGATTAGTTGATTATAAAGTGGAGCCCGTGGACGTGACATTGCTGATCCGTAATTTGAATACTAATTGGGATAGTTAACATGTGTGGACTTATTGCCTGTCAGATGCACCAGGTGCGCGGAATATTTTTCGTTATTGTAAACGGTCATAGCTGACCTGTAAACTTTGAACCCACTCATGGGACGAAAAGTATTACTTAGTATGTATGAACACTTGATCTTTACCACTCTTGTTTGATCGTTTTATTTCCTTTGTGGAAATATATACTTAGGTATATCTACATTGTTATGATTTTGAACTATGTTAAATGTATCCATGTTTGAATTCCGGTTATAAGACGTTCATGTGGTTATACTGCATACTGTGTATGTTGCTAATGTTTTGCCACGACTAAAATTACTATTTACAGAGGTCATTCCTTCCAGATTTTGTGCAATTATAAATAGTAAACTTGACACAAATAAATTGTATGCAACAATGATATTGGTTGTTCTTAGTAAATAGTTAAAAATTATTTCTGTATGGTGTGGAAGTTGAACTCAGTATTTTATCCTATATTGTTTCAAGTTCATGTATGCTTCCTTACTGCTAGCCACATCTGAAGTTAAGGTTATTTCTTGTACTTGTGTTCCGCAACTGCGGGCTCGATACAACCAGACCAACAGTGAACATGCCGTAACAAACTGGAACCGAACATACACGCGACTGTTAGCAACAACCTGGGACAACCAATAAGCGGCCAAGTTCATCCGTATCAAGTAAGCCACCACGTCATTTCACATCTGTATGTCTGTATAGTCTGTGACTACATTATACACGCGGTGTGGCTGCTGCAGAACTGTTGACAACAAACATAGCTAACTCTACAACTTCCTCACCACACACCACTGAACCTGTCACTTCCTATCTGCATTATTATCTGGCATCAGGCTAGACTGCAAACTGACGTGAGCCTGTGTGTTCCAGTCGAACAGCATTAGTCTCCCTTGCTTCAGTTTGAAGCTGGCTAGTGATAGGACTTCTGTAATGTAATTTCTCTGCTCGTATCACATCAGGATGTGACAGGCAATGGGTACTTGTTACATTTATAAATTACTACCGATTCACATGTATTTAAGAGGATACATATTAAGTATCATATATTTCATTTGTATTACCAAAGCTCATTTATAACGAACATCCCTGTCTGTGTATCTGTGTGTGTATGTGTGCGTGTATCCTGCTCTAAAACTTTTGAACCAGTATAGCACGTACTAAGAGGTGAGAAAAGGAACTTTAACAACGAGGCCTTAAGAGTGCGTGGTAGATAAATGAACGCTGAAAACATCAATTCATTTTTACGCTTGTTTCGAAGCCAATATGGATAAAATATTCAATGACAATCCTTGATAATGGTATTTGTCAACTTTATGGGTAAATATTTATCCAGAATTAGGTACTAATTCGTTACGCGTGATCTCTTGTGCTGCAGTTAAATGCACGAGGTTCCGGCGTCAGAGATTTTGCCTCAGAAGTTCGTAACACTGGAAACAATTTTGTTTAAAACTTAGGCTGAAACTATTGTCTAGGATTGCTATTGTTTAATTTTTTTCAAATTGGCTTTAAGAAACCTACAGTTATAAATGAATGCTATTAGCGTTGAATATGTACCATGCCATCTTAAGAGCCGATGAGGATAAAGAGAGGACAACACAACATACATTCCCCATGCTGGGATTCAAACCCAGGACTCTCGCGACATATACTGGCACAATGACTACGCTACAGAGATCGGCACCTGTACAGAGTATGTCGTCAAACTCAGTACACATGAAAACATTGTAATGCGACACGACTTTCATGTATTTAATTCTAGCCGTGTACAGAGTTTCAAAATGGCAGCCATTTTTATATTTGTATTTTAATATATTATAGGTGAGAAAACATTTATCTGAATTTCATCAAACCCGGTACATGTATACGACACATTTCAGTTTATTTTTATTTATATTTTTAAAACGGCGGCCATGTGTATATTTTTAGCATAGCATGACACATCCAAGTAAGTGTTTTTCCGAATTTCATTAAAATTGGTACAAACTGACTTTGACTTTTGTGAGTTTGTTCATCCTGTATTTGTATTATCATAACTGCGGACATCTGGGGAAATATATTGCCGATATTTTAATTTTGGTACACATATATTGTTTAGTAAGTTGAGTTGACTTTTGAATTATTTGTTAATCCTGTATTCGTAACATTAAAACGGTAGTCATTTTAGTATAATCAGTAGAATAATGTTACATATCTGAGGAAACATTTAATTTCTACAAACTTGGTAGGCTACATAATATATAGCACTTAGTAAGCTGGCTCGTCTGCCGTGTGTTTTGTTCGTCCTGTGTTGATAGTTTCATATTGTTG